>JANHGO010004734.1:0-24367 GCA_024606505.1 Aquila spilogaster
CGGCCCAGCGCTACCAGCACAGCCCTGCTTCACTCAGCTCCCCCTTTCCCCCAGACCTTGCTCCTTCTGGGATTTTAGCCACGCAAAATGCACGTTTTCATTTTTTAAAAGCAAAAATAGCATTTCATGGAGGAAAAGGTCTGCGCGGATGGAGAGAACCACCGTCCTTGACTGGGCTTAGTCAAAGCCCTGATTTCCCCCCCCTCCGCTTTTCTTTCAGCATTGCCCAGAGCAATTCTTGGGCATCCTTGCTCGCTCCTGCAACCACCTGCACCCTCCCCAGGCTCCTGGTACCCACCGCACTCCACGCCGTGACGACTGTGGAGCATTTCAGACAGAGCCCGTCACCTTGCAGAAGACACACGAAGCGACGCGGGGAAATATCTCACAGGAAGGGAGAGCCAGGGCTGCAGTGGAAACAGCAAACATCTGCGTTGGATGGGATCACGGGGAGACGGGACGGGGGGTGGCAGGTCCCTCCAGCCCTGCAAGCATCCCACCCACACACTGACATCTGCCACTGCAGGGAGGTCAGGCACGGAAATAGCACCTGGCGATGAAAATATTTGGCCGTGCCGGCAGCCCAGGTAGCTGCTGGGTGCGAGGAGTGCCGAGGCTGGGAAAGTTTATAAGGTGGGCTGCGGAAAACTGGCCGGCGGCTCTGCAGACAAAGCCTGCTTCCTTCCAAAACAAACAGCGCCCGCTCCAAGCACCAGCACATGGGGCTGCGGGGCTCCCAGCCACCACTGAGGCATGGCGGGGTGTGAGGGGGACACAGCAAAGGGAACTGGAAATAACTCTGTCCCTTAACCCTCGCTGCCCTGGCTGCTTCTGGGCTTGCAGTGCTGCTGGAGAAGGCTCCAGGAGGATGTTTCATTTGCACTCTCAGCAACAAGCCACCAGCCTAGAGCACCCACGCCCTGTCCCCCTCATAGCGACGTCCAAATGAACCGGTTTTAGGAAAAGATGTTAAAAACCCCATAGCTGACACCGGTTGTGCTCAAGAGCTGAGCCCAGGACCCCTCTGCAAACACAGGGGCCATCTCCCCGGCTGCTGCCTGCGATCCCCGAGCACTGACCCCGTCCCCCCATCCTCCCTCTCGGCGCGATTCACTCGCGGTGCCCGACGCAGACCGGTCCCAATAAATGCCAGTGCCCAGACGTGACCTAGGTGTGGAGGACGGTGGTGGGCGATGGCCGAGGGCCAGCTGCCCCGTTATGAGATCCCCCACTGTTCTCCACAAAGAATAGCCCCTTGTCCTGCCCCGACGGCTCCCCCTTGGCCAAGTGGGCCGGGGGCAGCAGGGCAGCATGGTGTTGGGGACAAAAAGCGTTAGTTTGGAGACCCAGAGACAAAGGAGCCACAAAAGGGGGTCAGACAGGGCTGCCCGAGCCCTTGGCCCATACCCAGCAGTACCGGAGCAATGGCTTCGTGCCAGGGTGCTGGCACTCCAAAAGGCAAAGAGCTGCTGTCCCTTCCCCACGAGGCTTTGGTTATTCAGCACCGAGGAACACATCGCACGAGTGACACGTTGGGGGACAGTGCCGAGGGGATGTCGGGGGAGTGAGGGGAGTATCACAGACATCTGCCTTTCCTTGGCTCAGCATGGAGCGGTTTGGATAGGAGCGAGTCCTCCTGCTGCATGGCAGCATCTCATGCTAAGCAGGGGAGGCACCAGGCAGACATTTGCTTCAAGCTGCGATGAGAGTTTATTTTTCCAGCTAAAATAATTTAATTTAGTGGAAATTTTTCCCCTTCTCAACCTGTCTTTTCCTGTAACCAGCCCATCCTCAGGAATGGCTGGTCAGTTGGATGGGAACCAAGCTGGATGGCATGTCAAGTCAGAAAGCACATGAAAAGCCAGCCCAGGTTATGTCATTTATTTTCCAACTGAGCGTAGCTGGGGGGTGCTTGTTTTCTTCTCGCCACCAGAAACATAAGGCCCAAAATGTCATTGCTAATGGAATTTACTATTCCTGATGTCAGAGCAGATACACGGGAGAGGGGTATGCTATGCTGCCTATGCGCTAGTATGCATGCATGCATACATTTTGTGCAATTCTGCAAAGCTCCCGGTCAGCAGCTGGAAATACTGCTTTTGCTGCCACGCTGCACGCAGAGATATAAAGGGTTTATTTTAGCAGAGCTCGCCCAGCTACTGAAGTTGTAAGCACTAACACAGCTTTATATATTTTGTCTTGCTGTTCTTACAACCGGAACAGACAGCATGGCAAAGGTGGAACAAGATGCACTGAGCAATGCTAAAAATAAGCAGGTAGCAGGTCCACGGCCGGAGCAAGAGCTGCTCACCTGCTAGGGTCTCAGCAAACCCCCTCCTGGCGAAGGTCCTCGTACAGCAAGTGCAAGCACCAGCCAGGATCCTCGTGGGACGTGGAAGAGTTGGATATCTGAGCTGAGATGTCCACCTGTGGTTTTGCTAATATCTCCTGAGCAGCAGAAGTTAACGAGCCTGTAGAAACAAAAAATAGCTTGCAATTCTTTATAACAAGGCTGCCAGCTATACATTACGTTTAATAGGACAGTTATCGTATGTTAAATACTGGCATGATTGAAAACATATTTATAAAGGATTAACAGCTCTGTAATGGCTACGTGTCTGTTCTGAGGCCATTAAATCTCCCAGAATATGTTTCTAATCATCTACACAATAACCATCTTAATAAACCAGAATTAAAGGCATATTTGGGTGAGCGTGGATTCTAGACTGCACCTGGTAGGTTTTTGCAGAGGGGAAGTGGGGGGAAAAAAACTCAACAAGCATAAGAGGTTTGAAGAAAACACAACTGCTGTTCGTGGAAATCCAGCAGGGCGTGAACATAAAGAGCGTTTGATGGAGACACATCAGTTTTATCTGCAGGTGCCACCTCCCTGGATCACCACTGACCACAGGTTTGTGGGACTAAGGTAAGGAAAGGCATCATGCCTGCAAGCCCAACCATGCTGCCTCGCTGCTGCATTTCCCACCTGCTAAAAAACCAAGCGCTGTCAAGAGAGAAACCCCTCCACAGCCCCCCGGGGCAGGAGAAAGCCTTTAGCTTGGAGCTAATGCATGAAAGCACCCAGGACAGATTACTACTGTGGCTGCTCCAAAATTTTCCTTGCACTTTGATTTGGTGCATTTCTCGCCCAGCATCGCAAGCTCACACTCCAGCCACGCTCCTGGGGATGGATTTGGGGCAGCGGTACCCCGCTGCTAGCAAAACGTCCAGGCACAGCGAAGGCATTTAGCAAAAATAAACGCTGAGGCAGAGTTTGAAATGTTTATTTTCCAATTCCAGGCCATTCATCCAGTGACACCGCTCTATTCCAGTGAGTCCCCCTCTGTTTATATCAGATGATTAATGAGACACAGATTGTCTTTAGCCCTGACGGATGTTGCAGTCACCAGGGGTAAGTACGAATTCGGGCTTGATCTCCCCCTTTCTCCTCCCACCTCTGTCTGCAGCCACCACGCCATCCTGATTGGCCTGGAGAACAGATTTTTCTTCCCGTTTCATGCAATCAAAACCAAGATTTTATCACACCCTTTTTTTTCTGGCCTCTTCATCTGCCCTCTGCAATCAGCCCTCTTTTGGCTGGAACCTATGATAACATGGGAAGGGAGTCTGAGCTGCAAGAGAAGTGAAGGGACAGATCAAACAACAAATAAAGGAGGGAGCCAGAAAGGTAAGGCAGAAGACAACTTGGGTTTAGCCTGCCTAAAGCATGCTACTGAATTACGGGAGAAAGATCTGCCAGGACACATACAGGGATGCTCAAGAATACAGCAACCACTGGGCACTATCACCAGTTACCACAAATCGGCCTAAAACCAGTAGGTTTTAGGTACAGATTGCATTTCCAGAGAACACAGGGCTGTCCCTACTCCAGAAAATGCTACTTACAACTTCAGCATCACCCACAAACTTCTTTCTGCTGGGCTACCTACCTGCTCAACCAACACCTTTCCTACGCGGCACCCGTTAGCGCATCTCCCATCTTCCTAGAGAGGGAAGATCTGCAAAGCAGCTCAGCTTTTCCTGCTTCAAGAAACTACCGTAAGACACTCCCAACGGTTTATTTCTAACAGGCATGCTGCAGCGCAATGGAGAGGGACTGGCAAGCGAGGGCTGAAACCGGAGGCGCGGGGTCTAAACCACGGGTGCGGTGGCTCATTAGCCCCACTAATCAAACATCACTAGGTAATCATGATGCATAGAGATGGGGAAGCTGTAAGAAAGGGCAGAACATAAATCAGTGAGCTCAATTAATAACAATAATAGCAAAGACATCTGTGCAATGGCGATCAAAAGAGACTTCAGGGCCTTGGGATGGTCGGTAAGGGAATCTGGAGCACAGGTTATTTTTCCCTCTCTCCTTCCAGTTGCGGGCAGCGACACTGGAAGAAACAGACAGGCCCAGTCTATTAATACATAGCTCCGCGGCTGCTGTTACCACCACAATTTTGGGTTTTTCAATAATGGGATGGCCTACATGGCAACAGTCTTGCTGGCGTCGGATGGGATTCACCTTTCTCAAAGGGGGAAGAGGGTCTTTGCTCACAAGCTAGCGGGGCTCATCGACAGAGCTTTAAACTGGACTTGAAGGGGGAAGGGGATAATAGCAGGCTTGCCCGTGACGAGCTATGGGTTGACACGCCAAGGTTAGAGGGACGGGGTGCTAGCGAGGGCCCTCAGCCCGTTGCTCTGAGACGTGCTAGGTGTTCCTCTAAGAAGACGACACAGCCGACAGCCCAGCTGAAGTGCCTTTTCACCAACACACCCAGCATGGGCAACAAACAGGAGGAGTTGGAAGCCACCATGCTGCTAGAAAGCTATGACCTAGTTGCCATTACTGAAACTTGGTGGGACGAATCCCATGACTGGAGTGCGGCTATCGATGGCTACGGGCTGTTCAGAAGGGACAGGGGAGGAAGGAGGGGCGGAGGCATTGCCCTCTACATCAAGAAATGGATAGAAAGTGAAGGGCTGTCTCAAGAATAGCCACGAGCAGGTTGAAAGTTTATGGGTAAGAATAAGAGACTGAGGCAACAAAGGGAACCTCGTGGTTGGTGTTTACTACAGGCCACCCAATCAAGGGGAGCCTTTTGATGAAGGTTTCTTACTTCTGCTACAGGAGGCATCGCGCTCGCATCTCGTCCTGCTGAGGGACTTCAACCACCCTGACATCCTCTGGGAAAGCAGCACGGTGAGCTGTAGGCAATCCCGGAGACTCCTGGAATGCATTAAGGATAACTGCTTAAGCCAGGTAATAGACAGCCCTACCACAGGGGATGCGATACTGGGCCTGTTGGTCACCAACGCAAGTGAGCTAATCGGTGACATCGAGACTGGAGGCAGCCTGGGCTGCACTGATCGTGCGCTGGTGGAGTTTGCAGTCCTGAGGGATACGGGTCAGGTGAAGAGTAAAGTCAGGACCCTGAATTTTAGGAAAGCGAAATTCCATCTCTTCAAGGAGTGAGTTAATAGGACCACCAGGAAAACTGCCCTCAGGGACAAGGGAACAGAAAAGAGCTGGCAGATCTTTAAGGATGCTTTCCATAGAGCATAAGAGCTCCTGAGCCCCAGGTGTAAGAAATCAGGCAAGGAAGGCAAGAGATGAGCACGGATGAGTCAAGACCTGCTGGTCAAACTAAAGGGCAAGAAGGAAATGCAGAGGCAGTGGAAGCAGGGACAGGTATCCTGGGAAGAGTTTAGGGACACTGCCCGGTTGTGTAGGGATGGGGGCAGGAAGGCCAAGGAGAAGCTGCAGCTGCACTTGGCAAGGGATGCAAAGAATAATAAGAAGGGTTTTTACAGGTATGTCAGCCAGAAAAGGAAGGTCAAAGAAAGCGTACCCTCCCAATAAACAAGACTGGCAAACTGGTAACACCAGATGAGGAGATGGCTGAGGCACTCAACTTTTTTGCCTCAGTCTTCACCGGCAATCTCTCTTCCCACATCTCTTGAGTGGGTGGACCTCCAGGCGGGGACTAGGGGAGCAAAGTTGCTCCCACTATAAGAGACGATCAGGTTCATGACCACCTGAGGGACCTGAATGTATATGTCTATGGGACCTGATGAGATGCATTGCAGAGTCCTGAGGGAATTGGCTGACGTAGTTGCCAAACCACTCTCAATGTTATTTGAAAAATGATGGCGGTCAGGTGAAGTCCCCCGTGATTGGAAAAAGGGAAACATTGCACACATTTTTAAAAAGGGTAGAAAGGAGGACCCTGGGAACTACTGACCTGTCAGCCTCACCTCTGTGCCTGGGAAGATCATGGAACAGATGCTCCTAGAAGCACATGGAGGTGATTCAAGACAGCCAGCATGGCTTCACCAAGGGCAAGTCCTACCTGACCGACCGATTGGCCTTCTATGATGGAGTGACTACATCAGTGGACAAAGGAAGAGCTACAGCTGTCATCTGTCTGGACTTCTGTAAGGCCTTTGCCACAGTCCCCCACAACATCCTTCTCTCTAAATTGGAGAGATACGGATTTGATGGGTGGACTGTTCGGTGGATGAGGAATTGGTTGGATGGTCGCATCCAGAGGGTAGTGGTCAACAGCTCAACATCCGGATGGAGATCAGTGACAAGTGGTGTCCCTCAGGGGTCCATATTGGGACCAGTACTGTTTAATATCTTCATCAAAGACATAAAACAGTGGGATCAAGTGCACCCCCTCAGCAAGCCTGCAGACGACACCAAGCTCAGTGGTGCGGCTGACACGCCTGAGGGACACGACACCATCCAGAGGGACCTGGACAAGCTCGAGAAGCGGGCCTGTGTGAACCTCATGAGGTTCAACGAGGCCAAGTGCAAGGTCCTACACCTGGGTCAGGGCACCCCCCGGTATCGATACAGGCTGGGGGATGAAGGGATTGAGAGCAGCCCTGCTGAGAAGGACTTTGGGATACTGGTGGATGAAAAGCTGGGTGTGAGCCGGTAACGTGCACTCGCAGCCCAGGCGGCCAACCGTATCCTGGGCTACATCGAAAGAAGCATGGCCAGCAGGTCGAGGGAGGGGATTCTGCTTCTCTACTCAGCTCCTATGAGCCCCCCCGCCACCAGAGTACCATGTCCAGCTCCGGAGCCCTCAGCACAGGAAAGACATGGACCTGTTGGAGCTGGTCCAGAGGAGGGCCACAAAAACGATCAGAGGGATGGAACACCTCTCCTATGAAGAAAGGCTGAGAGAGTTGGGGTTATTCAGCCTGGAGAAGAGAAGGCTCTGGGGAGACCTTATTGCTGCCTTTCAGTACTTAAAGGGGGCTTATAAGAAAGATGGGGACAAACTTTTTGGCAGGGCCTGTTGCGATAGGACAAGGTGTAATGGTTTTAAACTAAAAGAGGGTAGATTTAGACTAGATACAAGAAAGAAATTTTTGATGATGAGGGTGGCAAAGCACTGGCACAGGTTGCCCAGAGAGGTGGTAGATATCCCATGCCTGGGAACATTCAAGGTCAGGTTGGACAGGGCTGAACAACCTGATGTAGTTGAAGATGTCCCTGCTCATTGCAGCAGGGGTTGGACTAGATGACCTTTAAAGGTCCTTTCCAACCCAAACTATTCTATGATTCTAAATGGGGCTGGACTGAAACCAGCTTGAATGTGTCACTGCAACAAGGCTTTTGCATCCCCCCCAAGTACGGCTCGGGGCAGGAGCAGTTGACACATTTCTCCAACACTCAAATCTCAAATTGAAAAGCTGCCATTAACATTGAAAGGAAAAAATAGCTTTTTAAAAACTCCATACATTTCTCCCCCCCCACCCCCCCTTCCTTTCCTTCTTTCTGATTCACCCTTCTGATATTTTGCTTGGACTCCAATCCTAATGCATTCGTCCTTCTTAGCACATTTTTGGGCTGCTTCCACCATTGTTCTTGGAAACTTTTTTTTTAAGGACATATATTTAGATATACAACCTGGTCTCCCACATTAAAAATCCTACCTCAGGCTGGAAAGGGAAGAGCATATAGAAAAGGGAACCAGGCCCCAGGCCAAGGCTGCTGCCCGAGGCGTGCATGGAGTGTGTGTGGCAGGAGGCGCATGCTGCAGAGCTGTGCAAGCATGTGTGAGGTGTGCATGTAGCTGGGTGTGTATTTGTGCACGTGTGTGTGCAGTAGCTGGGCCAGAAGCACATGCGGGTGGTTACCTGGCTCTGGGTGACAGGGACCTCTTGGTGGCAGCGCCAGTGGGACATTTGTCTGCGTGTGGCATTCGACGGGTCCATCTCCAGCACAGAAATGTCTCCCCAAAAGCTTTGCCAGCACAAACTGGGGGCTGGTTGCTGCAGCCATCCCCCACGTCCTCCCCGTAGCACCCACTGGGGCTGAGAGCAGGGCTTCAACACAGCACCGCGGCTCCTAATCATCCCTCTGCACCTCGCTCCAGCCCCTAGCCCGGGTCAGCGGGACATGAGCATGTCCTTAAATCGTGCAACGCACTCAAACAAGCAAGGTTTTGGGGAATGGCTAGGGGTTGCACCGGCCGCAGTCACCCCACGCCGGTCCCCAGCTGGAGGAGGCTGGGACCGTCCAGGTTGCTACAGATATCGCACTTTGCCAATGGAGCGGGTGGGTTTGGACAGGCTGGTTTTAATAACCCACGAGTGCTCAGCCCGCACCCAAACATCTCATTTTGAAAAGGCAGATCGGAGTCCAAGAAGCACTCGCAGGCTTTTCATAAACACACTTTAATAATCTTCATCAAGAATTTTAATACAGAGCGAGCTGCCTGCCAGGAAATGCATTTACACTGTCAGCTGCCGAGAGAAATAGCACTGCACCACTGCTCAATACCAGAAACACCCTCTCTCCCTCCCTCTGAGCTTTTCCTCTCTCCCCCTTTGTATGAAGTGTGGTGCTTAGGAAACTGGAGAGGCTAAAAACCCTGGCAGGGAGCCAGGCAGCTCCCTGTAGCATCCCCTGAATGGGGTGCAGCCCCTTCGCTTCACCCCTCCGCGTGCCCACTGCCATCCTGCTCCCATCTCTTGCCAAGCTGGACATCGGCTGGCCTCATGCTTCACCTCTTTTTTTTTTTTTTTTTTTTTTTTTTTGGGGGGTTTAAAGGCTGCAGCCAGCATCTTTCCTTCTCTCCCGTTAACCTGCTGAAGGTGGGGTTGCAGGCTCTGCGCAGGGCAATGGCTAGAGAAAGGCTGCGTATTTAGACTATGGGAATAACAGGGGGTTTTGCTAGCTACAGATACAGTTACAAAAGCTTTTCTTTCACAGCAAAGATTAACGGGATCAGAAAACATTTCCTTGCTGGCTGTGGTATTAAACAATTAAAGGGATTAGTCGAGGGCTTTACCATCCTCTGGCGCATCAGGTTTTGGTTTCTGCCAGAGGCAAAATACCCGATTTGATGTACTCCAAACCCAAAGGGCTGCTTATGGTGGGAATCGTATTTTACAGCCTTTTTCCCAACAGCTGAAAACGCTCCGGCTGTAACCACCCTCCATATGCTGCGCCAAGACACATCCGCGCCCAGCTAAGCCTGCTCTCCCTAGGTATGGATGGATGTCACCCCTCTATGTCCCTAGGCAACTGCCCCAAAGCCGAGTGCCACCTGCAGGGAAGGGCTCAGAGACTGGAGAGGGGACAGGGGGAGGTTGGAGAAATACCCCAGGGTGACTTCAGCATCAACAACTCCTTCCACACACTTCTTATCAAATCTTATATTACTTGCAGGGAGGATTTTTGAACACCGATTCCTGGCACGTGGGACAGTTCATCTATTTATAAGTCTGCTCCCAAGTGACTGACAAAAAGAAAGAATGAAAAAAACCATCCTGATCCAGTGAAATAAAATGATGAGATTAGAAATACACATACCAGATGGCCTCTCTGAACCTCATTTAGCAGAGGTGGGGAATGCCAGCTTTCCAACAGGAACAGCAACATCACCTCCACCACTTTTCCCTGTCCTTGTGAAGTTCTTGCCTTATTTATTTGCTTGAGATCAGAAAAACTGAGGGAAGCCGCCTGGCAGAAATACCAACCTTTTGCCAAATGTTTTGAGGTTTCAGCACAAATTGCCTTTTACAGGGAGGAGTGGGAAGAGGTAGAGAGAAGGTCATTTCTGCTTGAGGAAATGCCCAAAACACTTTGGAGAGCTGAAGGGGCTTTTTCATCATGCAGGCAGCCCGCGGAGGGGCAAGGTGCTGGATGGGTTTGGGGAAACGGCAGTGGGAAGGATGGGTGGGAGGTGTCTGAGTGGTTATGGCACGCGTGGGCTCCAGCCCTGTTACTACCAGGTCAACACAGGCTACAAGACACCTTAATAATAAACAAACCTTAAAATCAGTAAGAACTTAAAAGATGCTATCCCCCAAAACCTCTCCAGAGCAGACAGCAATCTCCCGTGGACTTTCTGAGCGGTGCAGTGCGCCTCAACTTATAGATACTCATTACCGCCCTTCTTCAGGTCTTTAAGGCATCTACAAAATTGCTTCCACCTCCTCCAGCGCTCACTCCCTTCCCCTGCCCGAGCGATGCTGCAACTTTGGGGCAGCGTCTGTCTATCCTCACATGCTCGCACACCGCTAAGAGCAAACTTGAGGCCACGGCACAGAGGCGGTAAGATCCCGTAGGAGCTGGTGCTTGTGGGAAACAATGACCGCAGACCTGGGAGGAGAAGAAACTTATAAAAACCTTCACCAGTAACACAGGACTCTCCGGCCAATCGACTGCAACCAGGAGCTTCCTCGGCACAGAGAAGCTATGGGCAGTGTTCGTCCAGGTGCATCCTTGCAGCGGCTTCTCCCTGTGCCTGGGGCATCCTAAAAAACCAAGCCCTGGAACAACACACAAGCCACGATCATGCACTGAATGGCCACGGAGAAAATCTAGGTATCCCGGTGCCTCCTGTCAAGCAAGCTCGAAGCAGCGGGCTGCACCGCCGCGGAGCCGCTGCTCCCCGGGGGCTCAGCTTTCCACCAGCCGGTAGAGCAAGATGTTGTACCTTGTTTATGTTTCTATGGTATTACCCTGCCTGCTGGCTCCCATCCTACAGCCCCCACCGGCTAAATCTCTGCGAGGTTAATTTCTAACATGAAAAACGGCCTCCCAAGAGCAACTGCGGTTGATTTAAAATAATAAAAATGGAAATCTCAGATTTGATGACTAATCCCAGGAGACCAGCTTAAATTAGTGCTAACCAATCGGCCGCAAAAGACCAGAGGAAAATTCCTGCTGGACTTCCCAGTCCACTCCCTGGCTTCATTTTCCATCCCCAGATCCTTCCAGCCCGCAAACATATACAGTGTTGCCTCGGCAACTCGGAGACGAGATATATGTACATGAAAAAATGAGACAATCTCTTTCCTCGGTGATTGCCTGGAAGGTGGAAAATGTAAACCTATTCTAGTCTTAAAGCGATGTCAGCTTGTACCAGACACACTCACACCCCAATCTGCTCCTAAATGTGCCACCTCCAGCTCCCACATGAACATAAATAACCGTCCTCTCGTGGGCAACGTCCCGCCCCGCCGATGTACCTGTTCTCTCATCCCACGGGAGGATGCTCAGGACACGCAGACTCACCAAAACACACACCTTGCCCAAAGGCCTTTTCTCTCTTGCACACACAAACCAGCTTATCCCACCGTCTTCCAGGAGCTCGGGTTCATTTGTGAACTCCAGTTTAAGAAGTAAACACGGTTTCAGTCTAGGCTGGACCAGACGGACTCTGCTCAGCTGGGCTATTGCTGAGACACCATCCATCGGTGCCCCATCTGTGCCACGCTTGATCTTTGAAAAGTTCCTGCGCCCCGGGGCTTGTGCGTACATGAAAAATAAGCAGGCGTCAAGTACGCTAGGAGTTCAAAGCGGAGTATCTATGCCATATGGCATCTCACACCATCTTTAAATCCTGCTCTGGGTCCCCCTCCTGCTCTGCGCACCATCACCCTTTGCAGCCCACGGTGCCCTCGGAAGGGCAGCACGGCCAGCGGGGATGAGGCTGTCCTGCAGTAACACAGGAACACAGGGATGTGCATATAGATCTCCCGCGGGCTGCTGCGGCCATCACCACCAGCCCCATCTGCCTGTGCAACCCTTCTTCGGAGCAGTATCTGCACTGTTGCAGATTACTCCCCCTTAGCTCTGTGCCAAACGAATCCCGATACTGGAAGTTTCATCTGCATTATCAGCATTTTTTCCTCTCTAACCCCATACCCTAAGGACCTGCCTGACCTGCAAGCAATTAACGCACTGGGTCTCATGAACTCCCTGTGATGTCTTGGCTGCAAAAGGACACGATGAAAAGACCAATTCCCCCCACTCCACCTCGGCACCAGTCTCTGCTTCCCTGCGAGCTTTGTTGTGAACTGTGGCTATTGGAGCGCTCCTTAGTCAGACGTTTCCCATCTGGAGTCAATCGCTTCATTGGTCCCCTCAACAGGCAGGAATCCTGCAGGATGTGCCTGATTGATTAAAACATGAACAACTTATCACAAATAACAGGAGGGCTCCAAAACAAGGAAAATAGCTGGGTGAAGAGGGCCGCTTGTGTGTCGTGGATACAACTGGCTTCCCTCCAGACATACACAGCATCCTTCCCTAAGCCTACCCAACCAGGGCTGTGTTCATGAAGCACTACTTTTTTTCTGCCCAGCCATACAGCACTTCAGTGTAATGCAGCGACAGTGGTATTTTGGGAAAGCCTGGGCAGGCAGTGCCCGCTACCTGGTGATGCCCCAGCTGCAAAATAGCTCATGAGTTTGTACCCAGGAGATATCTCTCTGCAGGGGTAAGAGGAGGATGGGAAACACCTTCTTCCTACCACAAGCGAGAAGCAGGTTGGACTGGCCAGGGACATAGATTCAGGGGCTGCCGTCTTGATTGAGCAGTAAAGATAAAACCCCCTTTGCTATCCTACTACAGCTGAGCACGAGTCAAGCTGGAGGCTCCTGGGGAGCCGTTCCTTTGGCTCAGACACCAAGTCCTGTGCCTGGGATGCTGTGAAAAGCTTAAAGTGAAATTCCGGCTTTCTCAAAAGCAGCACAGGCTTTGCCACAGGTCTCAGCGGAGCCAAGAAATCACTCCTTGCTTCCAGTCCCACCACCATCTTTTTCAATAAAGTTCCTCTTCTGACATTTGCCCCATCAGACAAATGGTTTAATGGTTAAAACCCACCGCCCCCTGTGCCAGGGGTATAACCAGATCCCCACCTGCTCCACAACTGCACTACCTGTTATTAAATAACCTCATCTCACATGGAGATTGTCATTTGCAAAACTGGGACAGCAGCGTTACCACCCGCTGCTGAGACATCCGGGAAACTTCCTTTGGGGGTGACTTTGAAATGCAAAACTGGGATAGCGGAGGATGACACATCATTACTCATAAAGACAAGGCAAAATATGCTTTGCCAAAGTGTGAAAAGTATTTATATCCAAATACAAAGTGTCTCTCAAATTTGCAATTCCCTGCACGCTCAGGAACCTGAGCCATATTTGTGGAAATGGCTGTGAAGGTAAGCTCATTTCTGCCATTAAAACGTGCCAGTGCTGGGGTACAGAGAAGATGAAGTGAAAAAAAAAAAAAAAAAAAAAAAAAAAAAAGGGGGGGAAGATGTGATTTGATCTGCTTTTTAAAGCAATAACAGTTTCACCGAAAAGCCTTACAAACTGTAATGTGTAGGGTGGAGCAGGATTAAGATCATAAATAACTCCCAGAGAAGAAAAACGATGCCCTTTGACATGCTGGTAGCGTGTTATCTTTAAAGCCAAAGAAAGATAAAATAACTGTCTTCAAATATCACCACCTTTCATCCAGGATTGTTTTTAACTTGTTTTACAGGGATCGCTTTTTTCTATGGATACAGCGCGGCCACCTTTGGGCTGGAATGCAGCAGCAGCTTCACGAGGCAGGACCATGCTGTGGGAGGGGATGAATATTTATCCTATTAAGATGATGAGCTGGCATTGCAGATGTTATTGATAACAACCTCTCTGGATGGGTAATTAAACACTGTATTGAAACACTGGCTGTGAAGCCAGTCTCTAACTAGCAGAGACGAAGGTGAGGCCTGATCCAGGGGCAGAGCATCTTCTATGCTAGAAAGCAGCCCGGGACATGACTGGAGTGGGGATGCTGGATCGCCCCCAGTCCTGCTAGACTTTTCCCCCCTCCGCTCTGTATTTTTGATAACTAAGCATCCTGGGTTTCTACCACAAGACCTGTTCCACCTCTGAACAAGCCTTTTCCCTTTAAAGATAAAAGCTTGAGATCCAAACCGTAAACCCTACCCCAAAAGCAAGGGGTTTGCTTCCCCCAAAGGGGATGAATGCCAGATTCTCAGCTGAATTAGCCGTATCGCTAAAGCAGTAGCTATTTTCTCACCGGTAGCCCTGATGAAGGGCAGAGGTACTAATTCAGACCTATTGATCGATGGTTGGGAATACAGACCCGGTACCGAGTTAAAATGCAGGTGGAATTTTAGGTAGTTGGGATGCATTTCCTTAAACTGGAATTCAGGCAGGAGTCCAAGACTAACACCCCCCCGCCTCCTCTCTCGCAAATAGTGCCGAGGGCTCTTTAACGACCACGAGTGGTCTAGGCCTGGGTTAATGTCTTATCCATAAGTTATTCAGTATTTCCTTTTAAAGACAAAATACTTGGAATACCTCTCTTTCTCTCCTCAAATTGCAGTTGTGGCGGCTACAAAAAAAACCATGCAGCCTCTGCACTATTTCCATATGCGGCACTGACACTGGGAAGTGTCCGTTTCATGGGAGTCCCACCTCTTGAATTTTTATGGGAACTCCAGTGTTATGAAGTTTATAGCGGCGCTAATACCAGCAGAGATAAAAGCAGCCTCCTTGTTACCATCCGAGCTTGGTGGCGCTGGGAAAAGAGGCTCCCCAGACTGCTGGTCACATCTCAGCGTATCCCAGGTGGTTTTTTGGGGTAGGCGCATCTCCCGGTCCTTCCACCGAGGTGACATCAGAGGGGACGATGTCCAGCGGGGCTCCCCAAGAAGCGTGAGCTGCAACCGCTGTCCCAAACCAAAGCCCGAGTACCAGCCTCGGGGCAGCTGCAGTAATCTGGTTTTGCACCAAGTGTCCCATATATAGTCAGCGACCTGACTATATCCTGGTCCTGAACACCTTGGAAAACTGGGAAAGACTAACCACAGGTTTGGATCCATCCAACGTCTCCAGCCTGCTCAGGAAATTATGTCTTCTTCCCATGGCAAAGTTTGATTAACTTTCTTTCCCCACTCCTTCCTTCAAGTTTTTCAGGCCTTTGTTGAAAAAAACGAACACGGAAAAGCCAAAAACATTTTGTTTTCTGGCACCAGAACTCCTCTTGGGAGGCTAATTCCCACGTAATGGATCTCATTGCTGCGGAGATACAGCTTTAGATACAGACAAATCAAACAGGCAGACTGAGCACTGCAACGCCCTTCGCGGCACAGAGCAGACAGGGTTTGGCCGGGATGATTATGAAGGGAATCCTTTGCTAAGGCTCAAGGATGCAACCTAAAACCGAGGCTCTTTTTGGCTCCCAAAGGGTAATGTTTTCCCAAGTGCCAAAAAGCCTTTAATCCTAATGGGATTTAGGGTTTAGTTTCTTAAGCAATTTGGAAACGCGTCCCAGGAATGATTCTCACATATCACTGCAAGGCTTTGTGCATGGACTGGCGTGGATTTAGGGAACACCACCGACCACCTCGTCCTCCTCTTTTGCAAGAATTATTTCACATGGATGCTTGCAGGTAACGGGGATTGGGTCTTTGCTTCGATGGTCCCAGTGTTACCGGGTCCCCCTCTTTGATATGAGCTGCTAATGGCTACTGTAATGTTACAGCTGCTACCGAGGAGCTGGAAAGGCCCTTGACAGGAGAAGCTTTCCATCCATCCATAGCACAGACATCAGCTACATTTTTGGAATAGCTCAAGCAATCAGGATTCCAGAGCTACATCATTAGGAGGGGAAACAAATGACATGGGGTTTGACATCCTGTGCTGCACTCAGTGCTGTAAAAACTACATATATATCCATACACATGCATACGTACATATGTATATACACACACAACACAAAGGAGATTTCCTGCTCCTGGAAAAAGTGCTCAGTAAGCCCAGCTCCCCTTTAAACACTTGGTAATAGCATCAGGCACAAGGTTAGGTCAATTATAGCAAAAAAGACTTCATACAAATTTCTGACTGGCTTTTTTCCCCCCTGCAAAAGGAGACCCATTTTCTGGTCTTCCTAACCCCATTGTTGTGAAGAGGAAAAAAATAACAAGCAGATAAAAAAATGGGTACTCTGAAATGTCACTCTCCACGATTTACAGAGAGAACCTCTGCCTAATCCCTGCCTGTGCTGCCAGATGCAGCTGAATGTACAAGTGGTGCGTGGTGAAGGTACTTTGGCATCAGCTTGGAGCTCAGCTTAACTGGAAAGGGACAAACATGGCTGAGTTTAAGGCATTGCAGACGACAACCCCTGGTGAGCTAACAGGGATGTTTTAATGCTGAAGGTTTCTCTACAGGTGTGCCAAGAGGGGGTTTGCAGGCCGTTAGGTGCTACAAGTGCACATATTAAGCAACCATTCCTGTCCCAAGGAGCACAAACGTAAACCTCAGGCTTCCTCATTTACAGATGGGGAGCTAAAATGCAAGGGAGATGCTTGCAGCACTCCCTGGAGGAAACCCCGGTTCTAAATGCCGGGCTTTGTATTTTTGTTGCACTCGGCATTGGCCATAAACCCTCCCAGTTACGGCTTCAAGGTGCATTTGGAGTGACTCAGAAGATAAAGCCACATACGGTGCTTTAAGCCTTTGCTCCAGTTATTTACAAGTCACAGGATCCCTCTGACGAATGGTGGGGGGCGACCAAGGGCTAAGAGGAAAAAATTGTCCGAGAGCACAGTATTTTCATGAATTTTCATGAAAGATGAACCAATGTTCATGCTGCTGCCCATTTCTTTCTTCCCTTCCCTGCACGTGTTTCCAATCTGCAGCAATACATGAGGACAGCACGTGGCAGCCTGGGTGGGTCTCCTCCATCTCCCTCTCCTACAAACGTTCCTGCAAATGTCCCCCCAGCCGGGCTGCAGTCGCCTCCCCAGCAATTTGGCAGCACTGGGACATGTTGGTGTCACTTTATTTGTCCCTCTCCATCCTGCTCTGGTCTCGCCCCGTTTTCCTGGGATAGGGGAAAGGCTGCCAGTGGCACAATGCGAACCTGCCGGTGCTTGGCACGAAGCAAACACACTTTCCCACTTGTGCAACACCTTCTGTGTGCTGATCAGCAAGGCTTTCAGGCACACTAGTGCTTCAGCTTATTAGATGGGAGGATTATTGCAGATAACCTGGGGAAAAAAGCCTCAAGCGTCAGGGAGGGAAAGGACTCGCTCCAGAAAAACGCTGGGGCAGAGTTCTTTGCAAAAGCCACGTCCAGTCCACAAAATCCCATTCCTTCCCCAACAAGTTCTTTTCTCAGGTTTTACTGCTGATCACAGTTACCAAGCTGGGACCCCATCTCCTACAACAGCTTCAAAGACAATTTTTCAAAGGCTTCTAAAAGAAAAACCACCCAAGTCACAGCCAAAATCTTTACCATCATGAGCCCTGCAGCTGCAGCTAGCAAATATACTCAGGACAAGGGATGTAGAACAGCTCTTCCAAAGCATTCACACCAAAAAACACACACAAGGAGCCATTTTCCCTACCCTGTTTTCACATTTCTTGACAGGAATGGCAGCAGCTGCAGTGAAAGTGGAAAAGAAAGGCCTGGCCTAGAGGTCTTTGATATGTTGGTAAGGTCTCCTAAACGCCCATTTGCATTTGGATAGAGGATCTGGGTCACTCCGTAGTCTGTCAAAAAATATATTTTGGTTTTGTGAAAAATGTCAGTGAAAGAAAAAACATTTCCTTTGATATTTCTCTTTAAAAGGTTTCAGGCTTCCTTTGAAAAGAATATGCCAGAACCTTGCAAGAGAAGAAATATCCAGTTTGGACATTTCTAACAGAAAACTTTTATTTGAAAATAACCACAGTGAACATGCACTGCAGAGGAGATGGGTCTGGAAGGTGTCCAAATAGCATGTCTCATGCTTAGCAGGGGTGATTTGACAGGGCTGCTGTGAACATCTCAGGGAAGATTATTCTAAGCAATCTCTATTGTCACCATGCATTTTAGAAGTTGCAGAGATTTAAAATGTTCTGGAGTTTCCAGTGTGTTAGATCAGGAGGCAGTGGAGATACAGATAAAAGTAAATACTGCTCATGTCTACTGTTGTACTCTTCTCCTAAACCTCTAGAACATTGGAAAAGGACATCAGATTAAATACAGGTTATCAGGCTGGGAAAGGATGAAGTTCCTGCTAGTCAGCATGAGCAATTAAATGAAATTGAATTTGATTTCCAAATGTGTGCACAGGACAAACCCAAAGCATCCAGCTGACAAGCCCCACCAAAATGGACTGTTTTGCATTTCTATTCAAGCAAATGGCAAATCTGAACCACTTCCACAGTTATTGGTGGCTGTGTGGCAAAGCTGGCCTGACATGGTGACAGCTCGAGTGGATGGAGCTGAAGCCTGTCTGAGGAATGCATTTCTTTGGGAAAAGCCAGGCTTATGCAGTCAGCAGCTGGAGGAGGAAAGGAAGGAATGTTTTGGGGGTCATATAGACCAAACTGCCTGGAAACAGAACATGAAGTCATGGAGAGTGCAAGTGCAGCGTGGCAGGATGAACACATCCTGAGATGAAAGATGAAACTAGGTCATAAAAACTGAGAAAAGAGGAGAGAAACCACACTTATTATTCGTTAGTGATTCCTAGGTTGCTTGGTAGCTCAGATCAAATGTCTGATCTAGAGAGGGATTTCACAGTGATCAGAATGGTTCCTGGTTTTGGCTCACTTTTAAGAAAAAAACTTAAATTTTGCAAGTCTTATTCCAGAAACTAAAGGTATGTCTTACATCAGCTGTCATGTGCCAGCCTACTCCAGCCACACCGCCAGGCTGTAACTCCCAGCAAAGGGTTACAGCTCCCTTTCCTTATCTCTCTCGTAGCAGTGTGCCAGCCAAGGGAAGTGGCAAGCAGCCTCTTGAGCCTTTGGGAGCTATGCAAAGCCCTGGGGCACCCACATCTTCCCAACAATTTTCTTTTAAAGGTAAGACAAGCCTTAAAACAATGTCCTGGGCTGTCTGTTGAGGTTTTTATCAAGTGTATCTTTAGCTGCGTAAAGCTTAATCAAAACCTGACTGGAGTTGCTGTATTCATACTGAAGCTTATAACACAGGATGGTTGGTTTCTTCTTGCCCGGTGAGATGTACTCAGCCTGAGAGTGCTCTTGTTTCTCAGCAGCTATGAGGGGCTATCATATCTACTGTTTCTCTGCTGTAAGCAGTTTCATTACCAAAGTAGAGATGCACACATTGGTACAAAACCCTGAAATCAGGATTGATGAAAAAAAGTTGTTATACTACAGGTATAATCAACTGATGGGAAGCACACCACTGACTACCTGCTGTGGATATGTGTGGAAAAAAGAGCGTGAAAGAAGCATTCATCTTTCTTGTATCTAGCTCCTTTGCTATTGTTAAAACAAAATTGTTATGCTCAGCATGTCTGGTGATATGAACTCCTGAAGGGGCAGAAAAATGCTATGACCGTGCCTAGCACAGACTTTCAAATGTGAATGCTCACAAAGACAAGGAGCGTGGTAGCATGGCATCCCCCTGTGCTCTGTTGGCCCCTTAAAGACCAATTGATTTATGATAAACCACAAACTATTCCAGTATTAAACTACCTGCTGTGCTGTTTTAAACCTGAGCTAAAGTGGGACTTACTTCCCGAGGGGGAAGGAGATTTATTTATAGTATGTACATCCATGTAACGAGAATGTTGATTTGTCCTCAGGATGCTAGAATAGGCTTGTATGGGTAAAGTTTGTCCGTTTGCACGTGGTTATAAATGTTATTGTGCTGCAACAGAACTTAATCATGGAAAAGTTGGCTATGTTGCTAGGTGAAAATCTCCAAGAGACCCAGAGGTGCTCCTTAGTATAACATGAGAATATTGTTTGCAATCCAAATAACACTTTCCAGGTTTTCTCTTACTCTTCCTCATTCAAGAGATTTGTGCCTGAATTACCTTGTTTGCCCAGAAATGACAGATATTTAGCCAGAAAGGAATTTGCTTACAATGTATGTCACTTTACATCGTGTCATTGGCTTATGTTGCAGCACAGTAGAGTCCACCCAGATAGTATGATATGAAGTTACAGGTGATGATGTGACATGAGTCATGGGCTACCCCAAAACCCAACTCTCCCTCTCCTTCAAAATCAAATATATGTCATTATTCAGGCTTTGTTTCAATGTTTTTTGAAGTTTTGATTTAACAGGAAAGGGATCTGTTCTGGTGGTGGTGGTTCTTTGTTTTTTAAAGGCATTGGAGCATCTGAAGCTTCAGCTGAATTAGAACCATTTTCTGAGATTGCTGAGTATGTCTAATTTTTTCTTTAAAGATGATGTTGTATTCAGGTAGACAGTATGAGACTTGTCACATAATGCCAGGGGTTTGAAAGTTCCTGAGCTTTGCTTGTAATTACCTAAAAATTCATATTTGATAAATATATACATATCTGCTAATAAAGATAATAAAGATTATTATAGGTGTGGCTGCAAAGTATAAATTACCTCAGTCATCTATAAGTAGCCACATTATGTTTATTTAGCATTAATTTTCTATATTTTGCAAATATACATATACCACTGCAAACTAGGATCTCCCATTCCACCCACCTTTTCCAGTGTTCAGTTAGACCGGGGTCTAAGGAAATCTTGGAGAGTTATTTCCTTCACTGTCTACAGTTACTGCCTGATTTGAAGATACAGGCTATTTGTGGATGTCTTGCACATATGTAGTAATGATATCCCTGTATTATACTGTAGAGATTTTTGGTATATGACCTTGGCATAGCTTGTGATCCTCTGCTTATTAGCCTGCCTTCCAGGACTTACGTTGAATTTCAGATCTTGCGTTCATCCAAGTAGCTACCATTTAATACCATAATAACCGCATGCTTTGCAATGACACAGCATTTTAAGCCTACCCCTTAGACATTGCAGGATTGCAGGCAGAAGTCAGAAGCTTTTAAAGTTTTTCTGCTGGGCCTTCCACATCAGCATCTCTGGAAGAACCAACAATTACATCCTTAAAAGCTAGGACAGTTACATGCATCTGTTTTTGTTCTACCAATTGAAAAAAAAAAAAAATCAGTGATCATATATTTTAGAAGACTGTAGTTTTATCTGAACCCTAAACTGTTGGCTTATGGTAATTCACAGGAATAAAAATAGTCTAGGGTTATGTTCCTAAATTAGCTTTTGTGTGGCATCTCATATACAAATAGACCAGAGTCTCTCGATCGAAGGTTTTATGACCCTTGATTAGGATGATCTGAATTTATTATATGTAAGGATTAATTAGTTAACATGTGTAATAGCTTTAAAGGTGCTTGGCATTATTATAGCATATAGACTTGGCAAAATATGGAACTGATAGTAGTATAAAATAATACCAATGCTAAAATGTAAAATCTTGGCAATTACTTTATGGCTATGTACACTGAATAACCTGAAAATGAGGTGAAATTGCTGGGGTGGTCTACTTGCTGGAACCAAGTTTCCTGGCTTTTAATGAGTTTGCCCTTTCCATAGTGCCGAGCAAGGTTTGGATCCTGCTGTTTCTTCTTGCATCTCATTTCTAATGGCTTCAAGACTTATTTTTGAAGCAATATAATCGGTTTCACTGGCAATACCTGTCAAAAAGCAAACAGGAAGTTGGGAAAAACCCCACATTTGTATGTGCTGGTATATTCACATACACGTTTAAACACAATGCATTCTGTGTTGGGAAGAGAGCTTTTTACTATAAACTCATTGATTTTTTTGATTTTTTTTGGACATATTCTATACAGATCTAGTATCTAACTAGGAAGCCTTTTTCAGCTAAACCTTTATGTCCGTTTTGTAAACTAAACATAACAAGGGAGAAGGCTGTGCACCAAGCAATTGCTGTAACTAACCAACAGAAAAGAGAAGGTAAATATAGTACTTTTACAGATCTTTCAGTTATTCATCGTAATTCAGGGTAGGTTTACTTGATAGTTTTGCAATAAAAACTGCTTTCTCTGGTGGCATATATCCCAGATTTAACCTGCTTACAAATGCTTCTGAGCATTCACAGCTCCTCAGCACTCCTAACTCTGAAAACGTGAATAGGGAAATTAGTCACACGACTATCTTACCAGCACAGGAATTCAAATGCTAATGGAGAGTGACTGGAGATACAAGTCTGTCTATGACTGGAATATCACGGTTTCTTGGCTTTTGCTTCATTCATCTTCTAAGGCACAAAGAGAAACTTAGTTTTGTTTGTATTTATAGAGAAAGGGGCATTTTGCATTCTACATCTGCCATCTGCTCGCTTGTTCCCAGTGATGGCTGGGCTATCAGTAAAATACTACTCTGCAGCCAGCAGAGCTTGGCGGTGCAAAATTGCAATGTGTGTACACACAGGCATCTGCCAGGAACTGGAAGTTTGCAGCAGCCCTAGACCTTGAATAAATTCCAACAAGCAGAGAAAATTGTGCGAGCTGCCTCTTGTCCTGGCCCTCTGATGATGAAAGATCACTCTTTCTTTGAGTCTGATTCCACAGTAGCTTATATTATATTATTATATTCCCCATGTTTTATATTGCTGTGTGCAACATAAAATGTTTCTCATCTGGAAATGTGCTAAAATGGCAATTCTGAGACTTCCTCTGGAATAGGTGAGGAACAGGGTGGGATCTCACAAAGCCTTTTACTCAGCCTATTTAGTTTCCAGGTAGGCAGCTGCTTTCCCCCTGCACTTATCCTGAACTGATTTTTTACCTGCACTTCAGATTGTCCAGTTCTGCCCTTGCTGAAGGGGCATAGATGATACCTGCCAGTAAGTGTTCACAGAAATTGCTTCTTGCTGTTCGGAGTAAAACGGCATGTCCTAGTTTAGACAAGTGGGCTGGTGCAAAGGGTCCTTCTAAGCTCTCTATTTCATGCTCTCTATGGTAGGGAAACAGTGTATTTGGTCAAAAATAACCATCACAGATGCCAGCGATAGCTCTGGTGGCAGAGGCAAAGTAGGTATTGCCTAAAGGAGGCAAACCAGACATGGTCCTACTCAGCTGTGGCAGATCCTAATGGTGGTTCAGCTGCTGGTGCTGGGGTATAATGAGTACCCACTGGCTGGGGGATGGGTGATGAGGGGGACATGAATGAGCTTGAAATGATCCATCAGAAAGAAAACAAACATATGGTAGTGAGAGTGACTAAATACTAAATCTTTCATGGAGGATGCTGTAGCTTTTTTGTACCAAAACTTGCTGCTGCTCTGGCAGGTAATCGCTAGTCAAGCACAAACTGGGTTCATTAAAAAGAGCTCCTGGATTAAAATGTTTGGCCTATGTCATATCAGAGATCAGACTGAATGACCCCCAAATCTCTCCCTCTAGCCTACAAAGATAGGAAGAAATCAAAGAAAAAAACCACCAGCAGCAGCAACAAAACCAAAATGGGATCATTATCCAAAGTCTTACAGTGACTGAACTGTTGCACTCAAAGGGTTGCTGTCAATGGCTCGATGTCTGAGTGGAGACCAGTGACAAGTGGTGCTCCTCAGGGGTCGATATTGGGACCGGCGCTGTTTAACATCTTTGTCAGGAACATGGATAGTGGGATTGAGTGCACCCTCAGCACGTTTGCCAACAACACCAAGCTGTGTGGTGTGGTTGACGCACTGGAGGGAAGGGATGCCGACCAGAGGGACCTTGACAGGCTTGAGAGGTGGGCCTGTGCGAACCTCATAAAGTTCAACAAGACCAAATGCAAGGTCCTGCACATGGGTCGGGGCAATCCCAAGCGCAAATACAGGCTGGACAGAGAATGGATTGAGAGCAGCCCTGAGGAGGACTTGGGGGTATTAGTGGATGAAAAACTGAATATAAGCCGACAATGTGCCCTCGCAGCCCAGAAAGCCAACTGTATCCTGGGCTGCATCAAAAGAAGTGTGACCAGCAGGTCAAGGAAAGTGATTCCCCCCCTCTACTCCACTCTTGTGAGACCCCACCTGCAGTACTGTGTCCAGCTGTGGGGCCCCAACACAAGAAGGACATGGACCTGTTGGAGCGGGTCCAGAGGAGGGCCACAAAGATGATCAGAGGGCTGGAGCACCTCTGCTTTGAAGACAGGTTGAGAGTTGGGGTTGTTCAGTCTGGAGAAGTGAAGGCTCTGGGGACACCTTATAGCAGCCTTCCAGTACCTAAAGGGGCCCTACAAGAAAGCCGGAGA
>JANHGO010004735.1:0-24365 GCA_024606505.1 Aquila spilogaster
GCAGCTATTCCCACCTGGTAGCGTGTTCTTGGGTACGCTGATGGGTTTGATTAAAGTAATGGCTAAAGTGTACAGCCCGGCTGTAAAATATTAGCATGATTAATGCAGTATCCTAAATAAGAAACAAAACGAATGGGCATGGTCTAAAGAATTAAAAATATATACATACTCCTTTCCTTCCCTCGAGCTATTGTTCTGGCTCATTTATGCTTTCTTTTCTGTTAAATAATGTATGGGCTTCAGGGCCAGGGGGCACGCTAGAGATGCATATTGCAGTTTCATAACATCTTAAGTGCTCGTGTTAATTTTTCACTCCTCCTTTCTCTTTCCCCTCAACCTGCCATCTCCCATTGGATAGGGGAGAAAGATAATCAAGTTTTCTGGACTTGGCTCCGAGTCAGATGTGATTTGATTTGGATTGCAGACAGCCCGAGGAAGCGGCTCGGAGGCATCTTGAAGACTTGGATCTGGTTTCTGGCCTCGCAGAATGAAAATCCCGCGACTCTGCTCACAGTTCCATGGCTGGGGGTGATCTCCGTTCTGTGGCAGGAGCCCGGAGCCCGTAAGTTTTTCACACATGAACAATAACCACGTGTCCATCCTCAGGCTGTAGCGCTTCCACCGAGAGAAGAGTGCTTTTTCTTCTCTTTCTTGAGCAGCTTAGAAGTCGAGCAATGGCTGGGTTTGAGTGGAAGAAACATAAAATAGCTAAAATAAGGCTGGAAATACAATAACCGATGTCGGATTTCTCTTTTTCTCCTCACCCCCCTGCCAAATGCATGTGATGTTTGATTTCTATTACACGGAATTTTTCAGCGAGAAAGATCAGAAACTGCTTGGATTAAGGGGGAGAGAGAACAAAGTGTAAAACAGGCGTTTTTCCATGTCAAACCCCTAGAAGAAAATCACTTGGAAATGAAGAAAATACCTGTTTGCAAGAAAGAAAAGAAAAGAGGGCTTTTTTTTTCTTGACCTACACATTTTGATCAGCTCCTCTCTTTAAATCTCTAAAGATGCACCCACCAATGTCATCTAATTCCCTCTGATCTGCCTCTAACTTTTCAGCTGTATTGATCTGCTCTGGTTTATGAAGCCACCGACTATTGGAAAGAAGAGTTTATAAATAACTACGGGCTTCCATATCACAAACGTTCCAGCAGGGCTGCTTTTGTTTATCGCACAACACACATTTTTTGGAACTTTTCTTCGCTGGGAGATTGCGAGGGAGCTTGGAGTGCCAGTGTCGCTGCTGCATTGTACTGTGTTGTACTGCGCAAACGGCGTTTCCCCCCCCTTGGGACGGAGAGGTTTCTAGGTTTGTTTCTGTAGATAAGATATAAACTCTGCAGTGGTTCTGCTAGTAAATACAAGTAGCCTGAAGCTCCAGGATGTGTCTCGTTGGTCCCTCCAGTAATTTGACAAAGTATCCTTGCAGCAACCTCCTAAAAGTACAAGATGAAAAATGTTGGCCATCCTGCGGTATCTGGGATAGTTGTGCCCGTGCATAGGGGACAGCTCTCTGCTGGCGCTGGTGTGGGTTCCCGATGTGTCACGTGTTCAGCAGCAGTCAAAGCCAGCGGTAATAAGTGCTCCCAGGAGAGAGAGAATGAAGTTCTCTCTCTAAAATTGCCACCACCGGAGCTGCGATTATCCTTTCTGGAAGGATATAGGGAACAGAAAAAAAGGTAGAGATTGTGATCGAAGGTATGGGGGGGACTTCTGAGTGAGGAGAGATTAAGCAGATTGGGATGTGTCAATTCAGAAAAGAGGCGGCCAGGAGAGGATACGATCAAGACATCACGCAGTCCATAGTGGAACAGAAGAGGTGGCACGGGTGGTTGTTTGCCATGAATCAAGAGGGTTACCCGGTGAACTCATTAAGCAGAAGGTTCAGAGCAAACGAAGGGAAGCACATTTTCCTGAAGTGCATAATTACACGTGTAATTCATCACCGTGCGCTGCCGTGCCATCCGGAAGGGCAGTGTGGATGTGAAGTGGGAGCGGGCTGGCGGGGAAGGCAGATCCCAGAGGGTCACTGAGCAGAACTGAAGGATGCGATGGTGCCACAGCGCGCAGCCGATGGGCAGGAGGAGGTGGATCCTTTCCATCTCATTTAGGTATCGCTGCAGTCAGTTTGCACGGCCGCGGGTCGTGTTTGGAAGGCTTTCTCAGCAGCACACGCACACGTTAATGATGTTTGAGGAGTCGTTTCTGTGGGAGACTCGGGAGCCAGGCAGCTCTGCAAATCAGCCTGTTAGTATTTTTACAAGGAAGATTCCGTGCTGCTGTGGCCGCTGGAGATGTGTCAGAACCGTATCCCAGACTGCATCCACTTCTCCTGTTAGATCTTTCCCTCTCTCCTTTCATCCACCCTTTCTCCTCCTGCCCTGGATGGACCTTCTATTGCTATTCTGCTCAGAGCGCGCTCTGGTTATGGCCTTTTTTGCTGGGAAGTTTCACACAAGGATGGCTTGGTGTTTAATTTTTCCCTTTCTCCTTTTGGAGCTAATCACCCCGATGAAATTGAGCTGTAAGACAGCTGACAGCGTTCAGATTGAGCCGAACGTGTGTGCTCCAGGTTCTTGCATCACTAAAAATGAACACAGACAGCCGCAAAGCGAAAGGGATTGCGCTCAGCCTTGTTTAAAACGCACTCACACAGCAGCCAGAACAAAAGCTGCCTGTCTCCTCTTGGAGGTGGGTGAAGGAAGAAGTTATTGGGCTGATCGGTGCTGTAGGCTGATGGTTGTGGTTCCCCAAGTCTATCTCCTGCTATGTGTCTCTAATCAGGCGAAACACATGGAGAAAGACCCTTCAGCAGAAGTGTGGCTACGTTTGCGCCTGGTCTTCTCATTCCTGCCCAGAGGTTTGGCTGACCCAGGCCCCAAACCCTACAACCATAAATCCTGGCTGACCCAGGGCTCTGATGTTCTGGGATGGGAGAAGAGGAGCTCAGGAGAGACCGCATTGCTCTCTGTAACTGCCTGAAAGGAGGCTTTGGTGAGGTGGTGGTTGGCCTCTGCTCCCGGGTAACAGCAATAGGATGAGAGGGAACGGCCTCAGGTTGTGCCACTGGAGGCTCAGGTTGGGTATTAGGAACATTTATTCTCCAAAAGAGCGGTGATGAACCAGAGGGGATATACCTGGCCATGGTCATCCCCTGAGGAGCCCTGTGAGCTCATACTGGTATGCAGCAGCTGGGGAGCTGGGCCACATCTGTCTCCTTCAGTGAGGGATCATTCCATTTTTCTCTTGGCTATTGTGCCCTTAAACAAATGCCAGTTGAAATCGATGGGAGATTGTCATCGTTTTCAGGGTGATAGGCTTAAAAAATGGGATGCTTGGGGAAAAAGCAGGCAGGGAGGAGAGAGAGTGGGAAAAGAAGAGGGAATAAACGCCGCTGTAACATTACGGCTCACAATGTAAACAGATGTGGGTGAGAAATGCTTTCGTTACGATTCTACCAGCAACCACAATTTGGCGGAGCTGTGCATGAGAATGTACACACAGAGCAGCATCCTTCCTTATGCAAACTGCTCCGCGGGCACACAGGGAGCCCACCCCTCTGAGAGCCCTCTCTCTGCATGCCCTGTTCCTATATGTGATTAAGTTCCCTGCTCTCCCGCTGCACTTAGGGCTCTTATTAGCGGTAAGCACACGCTCCGCGGGATGCTCTCGCGCGCAGAAATACAGGATGAAGCAGTGCCTTCTGCTTGCAGGAGCCAGCAGGATTTTTTTACAATAGCTGGAAGAGGGGGAAGTTATTATCTTGTCCAGCCTCTGGCTGCATTTTGATAGAATCCTTTGTCCAATGGCTGCAAAGTATTTTGCAAGTACAGAAGGATAAATCCTCTACAGACAAGCATTATCTGGCCTATTTTTACAGCTGAGAATTTGCAGCCTTCAGACCCATCCAGGCCTTCACCTGGTGATCTCCTCAGCTGAATGAATATGTCAAGATCGCTCTTCTCACATCCAGTCCCCGTTCTAACACAGCCCTCCGGTGTGCCTGGCTGGGGCCAGCCTCTCCTCCCTCAGCCTCCCATCCATGTAACAGGTATGACAGCCATCCCTTCCCCTGGGCAAACACTTCATTATGCGCTGCTGCTGCAGTACCTCGGAGGGGAGAAGACCTTCAGATAAGCCTGCATTCTCATTTTGGAGATATTTGTGTGCGTGTTTTCTGCTTTAGCTGCCGTTCTCTTGCTTTGCCTGCTCATTAGTTCTGCCTGAGTGCAGGACCTCTCCAAAAACGCAGCGTTGGCAGTGGGCATGAATTCTTAACAACTCCTGTCTCTAATGACAGAAAGCAGGGCCAGGCAGCTGGTTTGCTCACTGAGAGCAGGGGGTGCACAGGAACGTGCTGCTGGTTTCTCTCATCGCAGGTAGAGCTTGCAAATCGCGGGAGGATCTGCAGAATATGCTCAGGTGCTGGCCCGCTTCTGGTGCTGTAGGGAGAACTGGCTGGGATGACAGATGGAAAGAGAAATGCCTCTCGTTCTGTGAAAGGTGTCGGATTTGTTTTTAACGCTCTCTCTGCTGTTCTACCCAAGAGCCTGAGAGCAGCTTTTGGCTTTTGATCCAAAGCTGGAAATCCCAAGCCTGACTTGCCCAGCGCACTGTTATGATCCCCAACTTCACGGAGAAGGAAAAACATTAAACCAGTAAAAATAGCAAACAGCACAGCAGAGGATTTAAAGGAAGAAAAGTGCCAGGCGTTCCATTGTATAGAGCAGGGGAAGGACTTCTTTTAATGGGAAGCTTAAAACTTATTTTTAGTAATATTTTTGCTGCCTTTTGTCTCTGTTCTGTGCTCGTATTCAAAGCTTCCCTGAGTTTTCGCAAACATAGTTTTCAACGTAAGTCAGCTTTTCCTTTTACAGACTCTTTTTATATATTTTGTTTTATTAAAAAAGGAGAAAGTCTTGGCAAGTTGGAATAGATAGGAAGGGAGAGGAAGGTTAATCCTTCCTAGGTGTCATTCATTCTGTTCCATTTCATGGCAGGGATAAGAAGGAAGGAAGAAGAAAAAAGCATTCAAAACTCTGTCGGTTCTTTGATTTTTGACTTTCAGAAGCCAAAACAGAGAAAATAACAATTTTTTTTTTGGGGGGGGGGGAACCTGAATTCTCATTTTCCTGGGTTCCTACTGAAATGCCAGTTGGTGGAATTGCATTGTTTCTGATGAGATCTGCATATGCACTGAGGAAATTTCCACCTGCTTCTGGGCTGTCCCTTCCTTCTTAGCGCTCTGCTTGTTTCTTTGTATTTGCCTTTGCTTTTCTTTTCCACCTCCTGCACTGTTTGTATCTCTCCCCTCCGTCCTTGCTGACATCTTTTTTTTCCGCTCAGGCTCCCGTTCCACTGAAATTACCACCAGTGAGTCAGCTCAATGGCTCTGAGGTGCTTCCTTCCTGGATGGACTAATTGGGGTGAGATCCTTGTCATTCCCAGAGCTCATTTCTTGGGCTGACCAAGCCGACTTCGTTTCATGCGTTATTGCTGGAAAGTTATCTTCATTCAGCTCAAGGTACGTCTTTCTCTGTCCTGTCATAAAATCTCAGTATGGTTGGGTTAGAAAGGCCCCTGAAGGCCCCCAAACTCACCCCTGCCATGGGCTGGCTGCACACCACCAGATCAGACTGCCCAGGGCTCCATCCAACCTGGCCTTGGGCACCTCCAGCAATGGGGCACCCGTGCTGGTGTCTGGCAGAGGAATGCTATGGCCATAACAGGAGCTGCAGCTCTAATTGGGGGATGAAAGCTTCAATATCCGCTCATAACGAAGTCTTTGGGGCTCTCTGCTTCATGCTGGCGGGCGGCTCCCACCTCGTCTGTATACTTGCAGGGATAGCATGTTGATGCCACAATCCACTCGTTCTCGAAGGCAGCTTTTGAAATGCTGGCATAATTATTCACGAGCTGTGATTGGAGCCCACGCTCGGAAGGGTGGGGGCTGTTATTTGCATCAAGGGAGGATCTGATTATAATTGTGGCTGGGAAGTTTGTTTGAGGCTGATTTGGTGTCAGCTTGAAATTCCTTGATGCTGTTCCTTGGGCAGAAGTATCAGGGCACGAGGTTCAGGGGGGGTGATGGAAAGGACTGGGGGTGCCAGGCTTGGGTGTGGAAGTTCCTTTTGTCCAGAAAAGATGAATGTGATAGGACTGCATAGCTGGAGAGAAAGCAGAGTGTTAGAAACTAGAATAATCTGGCTGATCTTCTGGTACCGCTGTCTTCTCCACCCTAAAGACTTGAGAAAGACGCATGTTTTGTTCAGGATGGTTGATTTAAATCACCCATTTTAATCATGATTTAAATCAACAAGCAGGAAATCTTGATGTAAAAAAAAAAAACAAACCCACGTTTTAATCTCGTATTTTAAAGTTCATTTCCTAATGAAACACGGCTTCTCATTGGCTGGCATAATTTGGTACTATTTTTGGCAAAGCAGAATGGGACGCGACACCCATACATATTTATCGGCGCGACTGTACAGCTTAACATATATCTGTTCTCATTTAGAGCTTTCGCATCTTTTTATTACATCGGAGAAATGGGAAACATGTAATTTCTGATTCATTAAACATGGTTTGGTGGTTTGTTTTTTTTTAAACATTTGTCCCAAGCTACGCGAGGATAAAAATTAAAATGCAATTAAAAATGCATGAGGGAAGCGTTTGGGACGTTTGTTGTCCGCCTTGCAGAGCAGAGGCCTGGAACGAGCGCCTGCAGATAACCTCCTCCTACGTTGCGTTGAGGCAAGATCAATTACACCTTTCCCCTTCTCTCAACTGTTTGCTTAACCTTTCCGTGGAGGTCTCCAGTGAAAAATTCGGCAACTTCTCTGATATCTGTTCCAGAGAGAACGTTGTTGGTTTTTTGAGTGCCCAAACTTAAGCTTTCTTTGCTCCGAGTTAAATTATTTCTTCTTCTCCTGCCACTGTGAACACAGAGAACAATCGACTGCTGTCTTAATAACCTGCTCGCTATTGGAAGATTGTTATGCCTCTGTGCCTGAGTCTTCTCTCTTTTTATTTCTCTCCTTCATTTTTTTTTAGCCTGAACGAACCTAGTTCATTTAACCTCTCCTTGCCAGCTCTTCTTCCTAAAGCTTTGTCGGTTTTATTTCTTTTCCTTGGGACTGCCTCCTAATTTTTTGGTCTCGCACCGCATCTGCAGCGAAATTACTTTTATGGAAGCTTCAAAAGGAGAAATCGCTTGCCGCAGCGTGCAGGCAAACTGCGGAGCTCGTCGCTACAGGATGCTGGGGATGCTAAACATTAAATGCAATAGTGTTTAAACAAACTAATGACGGATGTTCCTGAGCTGTGAGTGGCTGGGAGGCCTCAGGACAAAGCAAGACACAGACTGCTGCTCAGTCCCGGGGCTGCATGCCTGGCCTTTGGGCGTAGCTGGCCATAGAATCACAGAGCCTGAGTTGGATGGGACCTTTAAGGGCCATTTGGTCCCACTCCCCTGCAGTGAACAGGGACACCTACATGTCCATCAGGTGCTCAGAGCCCTGTCCAGCCTGTCCTTGGCTGTCTGCGGGGATGGGGCACCGCCACCTCTTTGGGCAACCTGTGCCACTGCCTCACCACCCTTATCATAAAGAGCGTCTTCCTTATATTCAGCCTAAATCTCTTTGAAAATCATGTCCCCTTGTTCTGTCATAGCAGACTCTGCTAAAGAGTCTGTCCCCTTCTTTCTTACAGCCACGCTGTAGACACTGACAGGACATTCTCAGGTCTCCCCCAGAGCCTTCTCTTCTCCGTGCTCGAGAGCCCCAACTCTCAGCCTGTCCTCACAGGAGAGGTATTCCATCCCTTGGGTCATTTTTGTGGCCCTCCTCTGGTTGCGCTCCAACAGTTCCATGTCTTTCCTGTACTGAGGACTCCACATCTGGACACAGTACTCCAGGTGAGGCTTCACCAGCACAGAGCAGAGGGGCAGGATCACCCTCCTCTCCCTGCTGGCCATGCTGCTTTTGATGCAGCCCAGGATCCATCTGGTTGGCTTTCTGGGCTGTGAGGACACGTATTGGGGTCCTGATGCCACTAGTCCATTGCTCTGCTGTCACCCACCAGGAGCCCATCACGTGTCTGCGCTTCAGTGAAGGGCTGGGATGTGCCAGTGCTTTCCTCTCCTTCCCCTGAGGCAGCCAGGGAAGCAGGGCTGGCTTCGTCTTCTCTCCTGGGAGCCTTGGAATAGTGGGATGGCTGCAGGGGTATGGGCATTTGTGAGGATCTGGGTGCTGGGGGAGTCAAGTTCTGTTCTGTGCAATGGCAAAGATGGGTGTGGGTTGATGGGGATGCTGGAGCATGAGGATGGGTAATGCTATTCCAGCCAGACTGTGCTGTAAGCAGCCATTGGGAAGCAAAAAATCTCTCTCTCTTCCCCAGAATGTGCTGGATTCAACAGCTCTCCTTTTATCTGCTCAGAAAGTGCTGAAGTATTTCTCGCTGCTCTTCAAAAGCAATCCTGCACTGCCCAGAGGGGGCTGTAATTCATGCAGGGAGCTGGGAGAAAATGATGCTAGTCATCTCCGCACAAGTGTATAAACCACTTAACTCCTGGCTCCAGCTCCTGAGTGAGGCTTGAAACGTGAGAATGGGAATGTGGTTACAAGGACTCTGTGGGTCACCTGCGAGCTAAAGGTGCTCCAAGAAACCGCTACTTTTGGAAGGGCTGACTTAGGAGAGGGCGCTGATTACTGCTGTCTCAAAGGGTATTCATAAAGGGTAATTGCAGTCCTTGGCTTTCCTGTGCTCCGTGGTGTTCATGAGAATGCCCTATTATTGAAGGCCTTTTGAGAACAGCGCCTCTTTGCTCCTGTTCATGCCTGTGCTTCCAAATCCCTTTTTTCTTTCCCGTTTGCTTTGCAGAGAGAAACGCATTCTGATGGGCACAAGCCAGAAGGATCCTGCCTGGGATTAGCTCTGAGGAGGCCACTGAGTGCAACATGGATGGGGTAGGTCCATGGTTTCTTGCATATGAATGATGCTAATTAACACTTCTCGGAGAGATGCTCCTCGCTCCAAATGATGCTCCCAAGAGGACGATGGGCCCAGAAGGGGCTCCTCCCAGGTATCTTGGGTGCCTTGTGTTTCTCGACAAACCTTTGCACTCGGAGGTGTCTGTTTCAGGGAATAATAAAGCTGGGCAGCTTTCAAGCCGCAGGCTTGCACCCGCCTTCTCCCCCATGTTCGTGAGCTTGCCAGCGTCTGTGCTTTTGCTGAAGGAGCCTGCATTTGTTTTTAACGCTTGCTGCTCTGTAGTAGAGAGCACGCAGAGAAAGAATAGATTTGCTTTTTTTTTCTTTGAAGATAGGCAGGCATCAAACCCCCATTCTCTCCTTTAATCTCTTTTAAGCTGAAGACCATCAGAACTTGTAGCACAGACTCATCCACTGGGAGCTTAATTAACTAATGGTCCCAGAAAGCACTTACAGAACAATTGATTGTATCCAATTTGGTATCGTTTTCCCTCTTCTGTTTGCACTCAGGCCCTTGCTCAGACAGTTCTTGGATGGTGAAAACTGGACCTGGTTCCCTTTCCCAAGCCTGATGTTTATTTGCAGGTTTTAGATTAGAGGTTTAGAGAGAATTAAGCCCTCTTTGGCTGTAGTTGGCTGCAAGTAAGGCTGCTGTAACAGCCTTCGAGTATGAATAGCACAGGGCAAGGAAAACATGCTCAGCATTGTTTCACTGCCGCCCTGGCTTACTGCCTACTCCACACCTGACCCTGGGACACACGTGAGAGCAATGCAAGATGTTCCGTCACTTGTCATGTTGCAGCACTGCTGTGCCTCTGGCCTGAACCGAGAGCTCTCACTTGGAAGTTCCTGCAGTTTTACTGGCAGCCTTCCTGGCGATACATGTCATGTTTAAATCCTGTGTTGTGGGATCATGCGACAAAGTGAATCGTAGCCCTGATTGCAATAAAACTTAATTCCCTTGCCTCCACCAAAATACGAATGAAAGAAGACACAGCTGAGCCCCTGGGGCTAGATATGAGAAGGGAGAGGGAAGATCTCCTCCTGGGCTGAGTGTGTTTAAGCAATTTCCCTCAGTAGGGATGTGGACTCCTGGGGTTGCTGGTGCCAGGTTCTCTGCTGCTGCAATGGGGGTTGCTGGGGTGAACTGGGATTTGAAAAGTATTGAAGCTGGCTCTGAGGAAGATGACCTGAACCCAGCTTCAGCTTGACACAAGGAAGGGTTTGGTGCCATCCGTGCCAAGGGTTGATGACATTCACAGTGACAAGTAAGGTGAGTGCAGGTCCTCCTCTTGCTCAGCCCCCTCCTCGCTCCCTATTCACTGACCAAGCACGGAGCCCACCGTTGGTCCACCACTGACCCTACAGGCATCCTGCAGACACTGTGGGTGCTGCTGGTGGCTAGCAAGGTGGTGTTGCTTGACTTAAAACCTGGGAAGGGTCATTAAGTCAACCAATTTGGCTTTCTGCATGGCTGAGAGAGCCCCAGAAACTTAATAGGTTGCCCTCGTGGGCAACAGCTCATGCTCGGTATTTATAGAGAAATGGTGCTTTGAACAGATCCCATGTTTTAGCCTCTCCTGCTGTTCTCTAGCTAGGGCTGAGCCTTGCTGTTAATAAGGGAAATGCAGACATCCCTTCACAGTAAAGGCAATAAAATAAAACCCCTTTGCTTTCGTTCCCATCTTGCTGGGAGCACCCTGCTGCTCCCCTCTGCTTTTTTCCTATTGCACAAAGAGTGAATTCTCTCTGTTAGGCTCCTTGCTAGAGGACTGGATGCTGAGCGTGTCCATGCTGCCACGCTTATCCTGAAGTTGGCTTTCAACAGAGGCAGAAAGAAAAGTGCTATGGTTTGGGAGAAAAGGGAGAGTTTGGAAGACCTGGGGTTTGTCTGCTGTGCTTTGGGTTCACTATACAGCTGTGGAAAAGTCACTTGTGTGCATCTGCTCACAGCGTGCGAGCAGAGCTGTTCCTTGCATCAATGGGATCTGCTGGACTTGTGTAGTGCTGCGCAGGAGCCATGTGTGCTCCTATCTATGTTGCATCCAGAGAGGAAAACATGCAGGTGTTGAAACAAGAAGCATGCAGGAACTGAGACACTCAGCTTCTCAGGAGCTTTCAGAGATATCCCTGGTTTTTGTTGCAGGCTGAAATACTGCAAAGGGCTATTTTGAACCCTGCTAGCTTTAAATGAGATCCAGCTCCTGCTCGCAAAGACAGCCTGACACCCTTCACTGTGTTGTGCTGGTGAGAATGTGTTTGTGAAGCTTTCTGGCTGTGAGGTGTATGTAATCCCCGTCACCAAGGGCTGGGTGTTCTGGCTCTGGAGGGGTTTTGTTGGCTTTGTCACGGCTTTGCTTCCACTTTTGGCTCTGGAACACCACCAGCTGTGTAGGATCTCCAGTGAGAAATGCTGGCCGAATACTCAGAAGGACACCATGGCTCACCCAGGGGAGAAGCAGACTCCCAAGCCTCCTCCTGTCTGCAGGGGCTATTAGGGGATTCATTTATTCTCAGAGTCTGCAGGCTTATGAACACAGGCTCTTTTCTTCATCTGAGCCGAAAGGAACGACTTACGTTTGATTTCCTTTGGGACTGGAGCCGGCTGTCTCTATTCCTCAGCTCAGAGCCATAGCAGTGGGGAGAAGAGGGGAGGGGAAAAGGCAGGAGAGCACACTGCTGGGACCTCTTTAGGACTGAGGCTTCTTGTTCGTTCTGTAGCTGCTGGGGTTGTTTTCACCTTGCAAACAGGATTGAAATGCATTTCCCTGGAACTCCTTGCCCTTCTGCATGGGGATTGAAGCGCTCTGTTCCTTGGTTTGTGGGGCAGAATGACCGCAGGTGCTGAGAGAGAGCAGGAAATCATCTTTGTAAAGCTGTCCAGAAAGCCTTGAATTCAGGTACGAGCCTCATGTTTATAGGAACATAAAAGGAACCATGGAAACTGAATATGGGTCAGAGCACCTGCAAGTGGATAAAAAGTAGAGGGATTGCAGAGTTACCCCGATTTCTCTGTCTTTGGATGCGCTCTGCTGGTTTCAAACCTCCTTGGGGTCCTAAGCTCCACAGGAGCCCTGGGGATCCATATGAAGAAGGAATTTCTGGGGAAAGCAGCAGACAGAAGACCTGCTTTAAATTCCTGTCCATGCCTTGGTTCTTGGGCTGATCACGGAGGGTTCCACAAGGGCACAAGCTGCTCGGTGCTCAGGGAGCTGCTGCTGGCTCTGGTGCTCCTGCTGAGCCCCCGGCGAGGTCAGGTAGTGTTACACTCATTACTGACCTGGGCTGTAAACTTTGCTCTCCCCTGCACCCTTATCTGGAGGATTACCCCATGCATTCAGTTCTTGGCATTCAGCTCCTCTGCAGTCCCCAGCTTCAGCGCAGGAAACTCCTTCACCTAGCTGCTGCCAGCATGCTTTTGGTGACCCTGGCTGTCCCGTCAGCTGTTACAGGCCATTAAAGGATTTGTTTCTCGGCGTATGAAAAGGCTTAATTCAATTCTCATTCTCTTCTGGCATTCCTGGGAGGTGAGTGAGTCCCCTCGGCATGAAGCCTCCGGTGCCGCTAATTGACTTGAAAGTAGCTCATGTCTCCTTGGAAATGTCACCCAGCTCTTTTCAAGTGCAATTCCAGGCAATCAGGATCAATATGTTTCTTTAGCTAAGGGTATTAGCACATGACTGACAGCCCTGCGACATTAGCTTATTCCTACGGACTTCCAGTTGCTCATTTTTCTTCACTGTCTCAGCTGTGATCCCATAAGCAGGGACAGAGCTTGGACTGGAGCCATTCCCCAGGCTGCGTTGGCTTACAGCACGCTGTGGGTATGGGCCGGCTTACTCACACCTGCCTTAAATCTGCAGGGTGCTCCTGTCCTCCTCTTGCCCAAATCCAATGGCATCGCCCATCCTCTCGCTCTCCATTTCAGGAAGGAAAGGGCTGAGATTTCTGCCCGCTTTAATCAGTGCGGCACCTCGTTTGATACGAGGAAAGGTGTCAGCATATTTTTGCTGTACCTTTGCACAGAGAATACTGTCAGTGTAATTCTCCCTCCTCAGATCTCTGCCCCCCGTGCTCCCTGGGAGGCCGTGGTCCACAGCAGAGGATTTCTCTTTTGTCTGTGGCCTTGGTGCTGTTGGGAGCCAACACCTGGGTGTGCGATTTCTGTCTTTCAGCAGGCATACTGCGGATGGCATCCATCCATCCTCCTCCTTTGTTGTCTCGGAAATGCTTGTGAATGTCTTCCCAGCACCTCTGCGCTGCTCTCCGTGCTTAGAGGTAGGGAGCGAAAGCACTGGCAAAATGAATTTAGAGGAGCTTACAAAAGCACTTGAGGCAGTGCTTTTGTGAGTGAATTCGATCCGGGCCCAAGTGCCCTCTGCTTTTCTTGCCTCCTTTTCTAACAAGGCTGGTACAGCTGCAGTGCTGCACTACGGGGAGGGCTCACACCCCTCCATGCCCCTTTTCTTGGCAGCGAGAGGGGACCTCACCTCCCACTTTGGGAAGCACTGACCCACGGGACTTGGGAGCGACGATTCAGAAGCAGATTTAAGAATATTTCAGATCATTAAAGAGATGCTGAGAGACCATGTCCTAAGTGAGATGCGCGATTCTTCCAAGCGCCAGCCAGCCACCCTGCCTGCAGCTGTTGGTATACCCAGCTCCGGAGCAGAGCTGCTCCCTGCCATCGGGGCAGGCTGGGGCTGCGGGGAAGGGATCTGAAGCTGGCTCCCAATGGCAAATATTAGCAGACGGAGGAACAAGGTTTGCTGTGCTATTGGTTCGGGGGATGCTCGGAGGGCTTCTCTGCCGTGCTGTGAATTTGAGCGTGTCCCTTGCAGGGGTTTGAGCTGCTATGGAGCCAGAGGTGGGAAGCCGTGTCAGGGAGCTTATGAGAGCACGCTCCCAAAAGGCATGTCAAGACATAAACGAGCAAGCCTGGAAAACTTTTAATCCATGCTGCTGCAGATGTCTCTCGCTGGATTTTGTGCCCTTCGCAATGAGTCGGGGCAGTCAGGAAGGAGTTAACACGTGCCCTACGAAACAGCCAGAACAACGAGTGCATCCCAAACTCTGGCAATCAGAGGCAAGCAACAATTATTAACGCCTCGGCATTTAATGTGGCAGATCGCTTACGCCCCCGGTTATAGCGTGCGTTCAATTCCAGAGCACTCGGCGTTGTCATAGCGGGGCCATAGATCAGGGCGACCTTAGCATCGTGTCAAGGGGCTTCACTCCATCAGGGATAATGAACATCTCCCACCGGTTTCTCCCCATCACTCACTTGAGATCCAGAAGTTCATCATGCAAATGACAAACAATGTTAATTTTCTGCAAATAATTCCTCCAGATGTCCGCGGGATTCCAGTGCTCTTTGCCCAGAACAGTAAAATATGTTTGTCTTCCTTCCTCTAATTCATCACCAGGCCCACAAATCTCCCCAAACTCTCTATAAACAAAGCAAGAGGCAGAATCTAATAGTTGTCTGCAGCGCAGGCATGTCTTGCAGTCTCACTGATGCAGATTGGGGAAAGGAGTGGTGGAAGAGGTCGAGAAGTTTCTTCTCAGGTGAGATGTCTTTGGCTGCACTCGCCCTTGAAAAAGCAGTGAGTGTGATGGTCTGAGCCAAACCTCACACTGACAAGAGCCCATGCGGGAGGAGAAACTCAAGGGGAATGCTTCTGGGCTTAAAGCTTAGGGCTAGACCTGGAGAGAAACCTGCTGCAAGCCGTATCTGCGTCACTTGGAGACTTTCCATCCTGTGGCTGGGCTTCACCGTGGATATATTGAGCTGTTTTCACACGGGTAGGGAGGCAAACAGGCAGCTTGTTGGTTTCTCCAAGCATCTCTCAGCTCCCTGAACTCCAGATCCAGCAAAAAAAACATACGAAGAGCTGACATCCAGGGAGGTTTGGGATACAGAGCATAAGGAGTTTTGGCTCGGACAAATAGGAAGGTATGATGCAGAAATTAGCTCCAGCAAATGTAAGTGGTATATGACAGAACTATGAAGAGGCAGCCAACAAAACATCTCTATTTTTCATGCGTAAGAGGCCAGCAGGCAGGTAAGAGAAGTACAAAGAGGATGGTGCAAATCCTGGTCTCCTGCCAAACTTCCAGAGGATCCAAAGCTCAGGAGAGTTTGGAGGCTCCCAGATTAGTCATAACTATGGACACCCCAAAGCTCCCTCTGCTCTGTCTGTTGTGATCACCCATCCCTGTGCTTCTGCCTCGTGCTGGCATTCCTGAAGCACTTGAATTGGTTCGGGGCTGCTGCGTTCCCCATGGAAGCGGATCCAACCTTTAAATGGCACACACCCACCCCTCCCTTGCTGTCCTTTTCAGACTGGAAGGGTTTTTAAAGGTCCTTCGAAGCGACAGCTGCTGTGTGGCTTTTTGTTTTTCGGGTTCTTTTTTTTTATGACGAGCTGGAAATTAATTTCTTTTTCAGTGGTGTCGGACTATCTGTTCCCACGTCGCAGCGCAGACTGAGCTCGTAACTCTCTTGACTGCCTCGTGGCTGAGTTATGGGGTCCTCTGCAGCTCAGCCCAAAGGGTTTAATTTAAAAATGGGTGTCTTGAAGAGAGCAGAGATCTGACAACTGCCTGGTGCTTTTGCAGTCCATACATTCTCAAAGTTTTTCCTACTGTTTGACTGAAAGGTCTCTTGTTGTGTGTTAAGCCTAGGATTTCTTTCCCACTTCCTTTTTGTTGATCTGCAGAATGTAACCGTGTCTCCATCTTCTCTAGACCAAGCATCACAAACGCTTTCCATCTTTCCTTGCCAGCCGTCTCCTATAGATTTCCACTCACTGCTGTCTGTCTGCTTTGGACCACCTCCAGTGATTCACTCCGGCTTGAAGATCAGCATCCCAAACTGGACCCTACTGGGATCTTAACAGCATAGAAGATGCGAGGAGATGGTTTGGACGCTCATACCCGACGTCTTTGTCTGCTTCCATCCTGGTTGCCCTTGGCATGATCTTGAACCTGTTTTGGGGCAAGTGGGGTGAAAGGGTTTCCGCTGCTGTCTGGGCCACCCGTTGTCATCTCCTTGTTGCCACACACGGGCACTAATAAGACCATCTGTCATAGGAACCTGTGTCTTGAATGGGGGATGCCTGGGTGAGTTAATGTGAATGGACAGAGGACGTAGTCTGCTTGCAGAGACCGACGCTCATTAACCCCTCTGTGGATGCTCTCCTGTAGGCTCCTTCATGAGGCTATTTCCAAGGCGCTTTAGTACGTGTGCTGTGCCTGTTAATAAGAAACCTGTGTTGAGTCACACCTTAGCTGCTTTGCCTTAGCTTTCCTAACTGTCTGTTTGCAGCCAGATCAGTGCAGCGTGGGCTGCTTGTCTGGCAAATCTAGAGCCTGGGAGAGCATCCAGTGACTTGGGTTTAACCCTCCTTGTAGAAAACACATAGATATCTCCCACCTCCCTATGGCTAGGACTAAGGGAATTGGCAAGGGATCCTCATCCTTGTTTCCTTCCTGCCTTCTGTGTGCTGCCAGCTCTGTGCTTACTGATGCCCTCTGCCTTCTCCCAGACAAGAGGCCAGAGGTAACATCATGTTTTCCTAAAAATCAGTTCTGGGTTGGCTGCAAGTGGGAAGAAGCATCGCAAGTTGTGCCTGGACATTTGTTTCCACCTGCAAGCTGTGAGGTCAGGCCCTGCACATGGCACCAAGGCTTTGCTGCTTTTTCATTGATCCTTCTGTCTGGGGAGAAATCGGTGGGGTTATGGCCAATGGAACACTCTACTACATGCAGAGCTGTGGGGAAGGAAACAAAGTTCTCACTTTTCCTCCTCCTTAGCTCTCTGCTTTTCTGTACTTTCTACTTACAGCTACCGGTTGACTCTTTCCTTTTTCTAATGTCATTCCCTCTTTGGTCCCCTTAGTGAATAATAGCATCTTAATGGTGCTCTCCCAGGGCTTTGTCACTTGCATGACAGCATCTAATTGTGTATTATTTGCTCAGCTGAATGGGTCACTGGTTTTACTGGACTCGCACAAAGGACGTTGTAAAGATCCATGTGCAGTCCAGCTCTTCCAAGGAGACAGTTATACTTCCTCCAACTTTTGGCACACTTTGACTTTGGAGTTTTGGAGAGCAAAATGGAGACATCTGATTTAGCTGCTGTCTCAGTGGAAATGAGCTAAGAGAACTTAGGAAAACCCTAATGTTACTCAGGAGTTTAGCCCCAAATGTGGAAGTAAATGACTGTAACCCCCTCGGTCTGCCTTTAAACAGAGCCTTCTAGGCTGTCATCTGGCTTCTCTCAGACTCTCCAAAGACTCTCATGTTCAATGGCTCGCCACCATCTCCACTTCAGACTTCAGAGTCAGGAAGTTAGAAGATTCCCTTTCATGTTAAGTACTCTTTTTTATCTTTCTTATCTGTGGAAGGAAGCCAGCACAAGTCATCTTTAAAGGTAAGGAAAATGGAACCGACGTTTTGTATCCTAGAAATCTCATTATTTTCCAACTAATATGCTGACCTTGAATGCTGGGGTTTGGCAGTGTCTTTAAGGGCCGTTGCTAAACAAAGCAGAAGCAGGTCCATCCTGGAGAAGTCTGCATGGGTACAATATGCATTTTCCATACAGGTGAAATGGTGAATTCTCTGGGTCGTGTCAATGAGGCATTGTGGGTGACTTCCCTTTGACTCAAGCCTGATGGTAGATTTCACAAGAGGAAAAAGTGTGTTTGAGAAGTTACTTGATACTGATCTGGCCGGAGTGTTTTTCCCAGGCTGGATTTAGGGAAGGATTATCTCAGATTTTCATTTAGTTCTGAAATCCTGGGTATTGGTTTTATAAACTAAAGCCCCTTCGCAGCAGGTTGCTTGTTCTGTATTGTTGTTTTAGCCTGATGCATAGGAAGGAATTTGAATTTACTGAAAGGGTGGGGCTGGCTCCTTGCTGGGGTAAATCAACATAGTTCAGATATTTAAAGGCAGATGCATCAGTCCTGGCAGCTGAGGATCTGGCTTACTTTGATTAAAATCTGATGAAGATTACTCAGCCTTACCAAGGGACTTGGATTACCATTCTATAAAAAGAAGGGTAGGAGTGCAGAGGACATTAAATATAAAAATAATCCAATGAAGGATGTGAAGCTAAACGCATTTCAAATAGAACAATAATGGAGACACCCTACTTAAACAGGTGGAGCGCCGCGGGGCTGGTGGGCACGCACAAGGCTTGAAGCTAGGTTTGAGTCAGAAAGACATTGCTCTTGGGCTTCTCACAGCCATGATATTGTCTTTTGAAGGCAGATTTTTTCAGGAAGAGAGCCTCGCTCCTTACAAAATCCCCAGGGGAGTTCTGCAGGAGAAGAAGTGGGTGACAAATCCTCTGCATCTGCTTCCTTGGTGCCAAATCTCACCACAAAGAGGCGATTAGAGTTGAAGAGCAGGAAGTCAACTCTTACAGGTCTGAAAACATGAAATGTGCATCGTTTTTAGGATTTCTTACCGTGGTTGAACTTCACCTCTCCCTTCTACCGCAGCATTCTTTTCCCTGGTTCTTTGTTCCTTTTAAAGCGTGAAGTGTATTTAGGGACTGTTATTATGCCACGTGATTGCACTCAATGGGCAGTGACCGATAGGAAGGCTGCACGGACCCCTTTTTTTGGCCTTTTAAATGAGTCTGTCAAACCTTTTCAGCACGTGTCTAGCTTTCCCAAGATTTTGTATCCAGTCCCTTAAAATCAATACAATCTGGTCTTGCCTCTGCTCCTGTCACATAGCAGTGTGGGTATTGATAGGGCAGATGCACTTGGGTCTTAATCTAAGTGGCTTTTGAAGCCCCTAAACCCATTTGTCTCTTCTCTGGATGGAGCTCACTGCCTTGCTCAATGGCTTGCTTGGATAGGAAGCACCTTCCTCGCTGATCTCTGTTAAAAATGTGGAAGATCCTCAACAAGAGTTGCATGGCTTGTGATTCAAGTGTCCTTCTTTATCCAGACCAAGTTGAACAGAGCGCATGGTGTGCTGGGTGGTCTGGAGTCTGTCTAGGGTGGCTGGAAGATGCTTTAATGGTGTCAGAAGGCTCCGGGAGCCCGGATTGTGAGGCTGAGCGGCCTTAAAAACATTGCTGACTTAAACTGACACATCTAAATGCGCTGGAGGAAAAACGAGAGGGCTGTTTGGGGACCTCCTGGGTGATTACATACATGGCTGGTCAGCGACATCGCCTGACTGCCCCAGCAGCTATGCCAGTCTTCCAGTTTTCTTCCACTGGAGTTCGGGTCGGATGAGGATAAGATTGTGTTTTAATAAGTATTTGTTAGGAAATGCTCCCCCCCCTGCCTCCCACCCGCATAAAACTGTTTATTTTCCTTGCAGTAACACATGTGTTGCTCAGCTTCTGCTGTTCCATGTGTCGTGCTCTGTTACTCTGCCTTGCTCGCAGCCGCAGAGCAGGAGGAACGCTGCCAAGGCTTTTTCTGGGAATTTGCTCTGGTCGTGCTACTTCCCCGGGAGCACTCAGCGGATGCATGATGTTTGCAGGGGGGTGGGGGGGGGAATACTCAAATGTCAGCATCTGAAAGGAGCACGAAGGAAGCAAGGCGAGCACCAACTACTCTTCCACCTCTTAGAGGTGCCTGCATGCACATAGCCCCGGCAAGTGGTGGGCGATGACTTGTTGAGAAATGATATCGCTAAGCAGTAAATGTGACCTTCTCGTACTATTTTAAATGTGAGACTTCGCTTATGGCAGCCTTAGGAGAAGAGCGCTTCCCTGCATACCCACCTGCCCCAAATTAGCAGCTGCAAAAATGGGGGCCACAAGTGGCAGTGATACCCCAGCAAAGAGCACTCCTTCTCTCTTCCTGAGACGCGATTGTATTTTCACTTGGGCTAGAGGTGAAGCAGCGCTTAAAACATCGTGAATTGAGATGCATTGGTGAACACATTTTTAAATCACCTGCCTTCTTGTTGCAGACACGATTATACCTACGCAGACTAAACCGCTGCAGGGAAGGCAGAGACGCAGTGCTCACTGCGGCTGCTTGGGCCGTTCATTTGTTAGCATGGGTTTGGATTTCTGATGACTCAGAAGGGAGCTCGGCTTCCTCTCAGCTATTTGCAGATCTAAAGATCTGTTGTACTGTGGTTGTGAACCAGGACTCTGAACGTTGTGCAGAGCTGGGACCAAAAGCTGCCTCAGTCTCAGAGTGTGTAAAAGCAGTGAGCTGGTTTCCACGTGTTGGCTTTCCACGTGTTGGGTTTGTACGGGGCACTCAGGCAACTCGCAGCAGAATAGTAAGGTGAGTGCTAGAAAGGGGTTCTTGCTGTTTGCCTTGGTTTCTTTCAGGCTGGGGTGAGGATTAAGTATTTCAGGCTTCTTGTTGAAGCCTTTCGAGTAGAATAAGAATGAGATGAATGTGGTGCAAATGCCCTAACTCCTGGAGTAGGTGCTTCACTGCTGTGAGAGCTGGCAATGCTAAATGTCTCATACTTTCTGATTTATAATTCCTTCCGGATCTGGAGTGTTTTACCAGTTATCTTCGCATACAAAACCTGAGGAATATATGTTGGGGAAAGCTCCTTTTCTTGTGGTATATGCACGTGAGTCTTTTGTACCAGATCTGTAAGAGCAGCTGCAGAGCTCTTCACCAGAACCACACGCCCATTGCACCGGTAATGGTAAGCAGTGGTCACTAGTTTGCATAGCTCCATGGCCTGCACCCACTGAAGGTATTCAGCCTCAGCTCTGGGTGCAGTAGATCTCTTCATGCTGTGCTCTGAGCTCCTGGGCTACACTTGATCACCTATTCCTACGTGGGTTTCCTCTTTCTGAGGTCTCAGACCCAGCTGTACCGCCCTTCCTTCTTATCTTCAGCTTGCTTTCCTGAGAAAACAGGGTTAATACGTTCTGGCTCCCTCTTGCCCACCTCTAATAACTTTCCAGCCTGATGACTGATTCCAGCTGCGCGTGCCAGAGATCTTAAAGATAATGAGTTCCTACTGGCTTGATATAAATAGATGGCGAGGGGAAGACTTTATCTTTGCCCCTCTCTGTCGGGAGAGTTCATTCCTTATCAGTCCAAGAGCATCTGTGTGAGGTGAAACAAGAAAGAGATGTTATGAATGCCTATGGGGAAAGCTGCACTGAAAGCTGGTATCCTACTGCACCCTGGAGAACCCACCCGTGATGTGTGGGGTTTCCCATTGGATGGGGCCCTTCCAGCCCCTGGCAATTGGCTGGGGGCAGCTTTCCCCTGCAGCAGCATTTGCCTCCCCCAGGCCACTCTGTTTAATCTATTTAAAGCTCTTTAATCAAAACCTATGTCTATGAACCCTGGTGTCAATGGCCCAGCTTCTGGGGATTTTTAACTATTTTCTGACCACAGCATGGGATGGACTTAATAGCCGAGGGGTGGAAGCAAGGCTGTGAAGGTATTTTAATTACATCCGATTGCTGCTTTCTGCGACCTTGCTTTGTCAGTCGTTCTACCGCAGCACCGTGTAGAGCTCACTTGGACCAGCACAGGCACATTGGCTGTGTGTGGGCTGGTCACAGAGGAAAACAGCAGCACATCACTCCAGACGTCATTGGGGCTGTATCTTTTCTGTCTCCTCTGACTTTATGGCATCAGAGTCTTCCTCATTAGAGGACGGTAGTCCTTCCATATCTCGTCGCTTAGAAGCAGTAGTACCAAATTCACCCCACCCTATTGCACGGGCATCCTATGGGCAGAGCAGGAGTACTTTCTTGCTCTGAGGAGAACCTGCTTTATTGCTATGGATGCATCCCTGTGAGACTTTTCCCCAGCTCTTATGCTGGTTTCAAGGCTGGTCAGCCTCAAGGATCTTCTCTTTTTCTCCGTCAAGCAGGACTGCTCCATTACTGTAAGGGAAAGAGCTGTCTCTAAGGCTGTTTGGGGGAGGCAGGAGGGAGTGGAACAAGAAAGCTGCTGGCCTCACTGTGCTGAAACACCCAAATTGGACCCCCGGGGGCCTGATTGGTGCACGGTGTAAGTTGAATCGCATGGAGGGACAGGCAGGAACACTGCAGGTATGGTAAAACACCTGCTTGGAAGCGTCTGCTCACCAAAGGAGAGCAGCTCCAGCCAGGCGTGTGTGAAATGAGGGTAACCATTGTATCTTCACATGGATTTAGGTGTGTTTTCAGTAGTGCTGACAGCATCTGCAGCTCTGCCTGGGTGTTTTCTGGTGCATTCAGCAAGTGGCAGCTCCTGGCATCCAGACTCTGACCTGCCTCATCAAAGGTGTTCGGCATGCAGAAAGCAGAGAAAGAGCTTGAACCTGACCCGGGGCCTGGGGAAAGAAAAGTCCAAAGAAGAGGAGGGCAGAGGTAAGGCCGTTTCTGTGCAGCTGCTAATAAGGATTTCTGTTCCTGCCAAAGCTTTCACATCTGGTTTAAGAGGAACCTCAGTGCTCAATACCCACAATTTTTCTATGTTGGAACGTGTTTGTGTTTTTAAGAACACTCACCTGTGTTTCTTCCTCTTAATAGATATAACCCTGCTGCAGATTATAGACGTGTTTTGTTTGAGATTCTCTGTGCTTGATGCATTGTCTGCCTACAACGCAGGGCAAACTCTACTCCTCCCTTCTGGCCCGGCCTGTAATGATGGATTAAGTAGGTAAGTAATAGAGTGGTAATGAGATAACCACTGACATCGAGCATTAACGTGGGAATAAATGAAGTTACCATCCAGAACTAATGGCCTGAACTATCACTGGGTTGTAATTAATGAACGTGGTGGCTGAGATTTACAAGGATATTTTAGGATGCTGTTTGCATGCAGCTTTGGCTTTTATGGCTTGGTTGGAAGGAAATCAATTAATGCCATGAACTTAATGAATGAGATGACGATGTGCTTTGTCAGATTGTAGTGCCCCTTTTGTGGAAGCGGCTAGTCTGGTGTGCACGTGGAATGCTGCTTTTGCCTTACTTCAAGGCACAGAAGAAGTTAGGTACTGTGGTCTCTGTCTCCCTAGGTCACTTACTCTGTGGCATGTAGCAGAGCTGTTGCAAAGTGTCTCTGATGGCCAAGCTATGCACTAGTGGTGTGCCTGTGCACAAGGGGCCTTGCCTGGAGAGCTGTCCCTCCCTCCTCGCGTGGCTTAGTAGGCATGTGACCCTGCCAAACACTTTGGAGATGTGTGAATAACACTTTTGAGGTGGTTGCTAGGCTGTTGCAGAAAACACAGAAGAGCAGTCAAAATTCTTCACGTTAATTGGTGGGAACAATCCAGCCATCTCTGCTAACTGTTGCTTCTCTCATCTTTCCATGGCAACAGTCTCTCTACAGCAGCCCAGGTGCTCATGGTTGGGCATGTTGGGATTTCTGAGCCCTCTGTCTTCCAAATCACCCCTTGGAGCATGGAGGGAACATCTGTACTGCTAAAGTATGGCATCACATGATGCATCAAAGACATCTCTTTGTGTAATCATGTTCCTTATGCTGTCAGAGACAGAAAACTTTGGGAACGTGAACTGAACCCTTACATTTCTTCAGTGCAAATGCTGTTGCCCTGTTTTTTGACGAGGAGAGGAAGGTGCTGAGTCTTTCCTGTCCTGGCTGTGTCCATGGGCCGAGCTGTCATACCATTCTGAGAGCTGGAGGAAGGAAAGGGACTGGTAAGCAAAGGGAAGGATGATCTCTCTCTGCCGCAGAGCCCAGCCTGACTGCTGCTGTGAAGTTGCCTTTTGGAAGCCAGGATGGTGGCTGGAGGTGAGAATAAGGAGAGAAAGTGGCTCAGGCACTGCATCGTCCTCACCTCTGCTCGCTGCTGTGAATATAAGTGTGTGGAGATAGCACAAAGAGGGGTGCTGCCCACTTCTAGCATGGGCAGAGTAGGTATAAAGGAGGCATCCCTTCTGCCTTGCCTCTCTGAAGCATGTTCCAGGCATGTTCTAGCACCATTTTCTCTTTTGGGACCTGTTTTACAGGCACTTTTAATGATTCTAGGGGAAAATGAGAGACAGATGGCCAGTGATGAACCCAGTCCAAAGCTGCCCAGACTTGAGGGAGGGTGTCGTTTCAGCTGGAAGCATCACACCTCTGAGGTGCACGCTCAGTAGTTCCCTTCCACGCTGAACAGGAGGAAGGAATTTCCACCTGCTGGACCAGCGTAAGCCAAGACCCAAATTGAGCAAAGCATGGTTCATGGATTTAGGTATTCTGTGATACGCACCTTCCCTTCCCCCAGCTTTGGGAAGTTTATTGCCCCCAACAAAGTATGCCATGTGGCAGGCTGTTATGTGACAGGGGAAAATTACCCAGACTGTTCTCCAGAAGGCAAGTGGGCAAAAATTTTCCTCCAACTGGTTCAGGACAAAGTTAATGTAGGAAAGCCATTAAAATTAATGCTGGTAATCAAGGA
>JANHGO010004736.1:0-24365 GCA_024606505.1 Aquila spilogaster
CCACCTCTGGATACAGAACTTTTACTTGATTAAAACTTGGCTAGCTTTCCTCTTCTCAATGTATTTGCTGTTGGGAAGAGAGCCAAACTTGAAGTCCTGAAGTCTGCTTGGCACAGACGAAGACTCACTGTATATCCATATGCACAGAGCAAATCTCCCATTCTCCACCATTACAAATTTGATGTTGAACTGATGTTTTTCTCATTCTCTCACAACTCTTCTCTTTGTGCAGCTCACACATTGCCATCGCTTACACTCCCATAGCATTTCTTAACATCCTACAGGAGTAAAATCAGGAAATCCTAAAAGTCATTCACACTCTGCCTTTCCATTCTATTGCAATAATATGTTTGACAGAGGTGTACTGCCTATATTTTCACCATCAAGTCAGTCACCAAAGAAATCTTTCAGTGCTTGCAACATTTAAAAATGAAAAATACCTTTTCTTTCTATGATGTCTGCCTATGAAAAAAAAATAACAGAAGAACAACCCATTAAGCTGCCTCCAACACATTCTCTGTTCTACAGCTGAATAAATAGAGGTCCCAAGAAGTCAGAGGTATCCAAGTGAAAAACATCAGTATCCAAAGAAGGATGCTCTCCAGTATGCACTCTAGATTCTAAGGTTATTACCATCACTGTCCTACAAAGCCTCCAGCTCCAAGTTTGGTTTACAGGTATCATCCAGAGGAAGCTAACAGGGTGAGATGTTCCTTCATTTTATGAGAATGTACTAATTCAAGGCCAGATATGCAATTCTAGTGACACAGATTAATTTGACTTAGTGCTGGATAGACATGTAGATGCCAATTTCTGCTAATCCTGCAGTAAAAACATGGTTTCCGTTACAGTTTAACATTAATGTATGGAAACTATTTTCCTTTGCAATATTTTTCATTGTCACTGTATTTAATGAAAACCACACTGAAAGCAATGCAGTCATTGCCAATCACCAGTAAAGGAATTACAGTACAACCATTCAAAGCAAAGGAGACAGTAGGAAAACAAGGTAACAACCAACATTATCAAACTCTTCTCTTCTAGAGAAGAGTTTCTGATGCCAAGGACCACTCAATATAACTGATGCCTAGGCACTGCTAGAAATCAACTACAGCTTATTTCAGCAGCCTATTAGCATGCCTCTAGCCTTAGAGAGAATGGGAAACAAAATAAGCTGAATCCCTGTGTGTCTGAGAAAGAAGTCTATACTGGCAACTTCATAGAATAGTTAACCATTTTTCTCCTGTTTATATTTAAGGATAAAGAATATGACCCACTGTCTCTCTCCTGGTGTCACACAAGAGACAAAAACGCGTTCAGAGAAGAAATCAAATGAAATTAACTTGACCATATCCAATCTCCACTAATATTCCTCCTAGCCTCACTGAGAAACTGGCAACTATTACACCAAATTTACAGAAAGGCAAGCTAAGCACAACTCTCAAGTAACTGCTAATATCACATGTAAATTCAGTACTACTTCTGAGAACACGCATCAGACCTTGACTTCCCATATTCAGCCAATTTGCTGCAAATTCATCACCACAAAAGCCTCTTCTTTCTTTGGGGAATCTACTTCAACTTGAATTTCAGCACAACCTCTATAAAACTCTGCTTCTTGCCTCCAAACCATGCTGATCTGCAGAGACGTAGCATGCTTCCTCAGAACACAAAGCACTCTGTGGCTGGACACCTTCCCTTAGCGACTGTCTGATGTCATGTACTGACCAATAAAATCTCTTCCTGGTAACTCTGAAAACACTGCCACTTTCAGTATACACAACTGCTGTTGCAAACCCAAAAGCCAAGTAAGGAAAATAAATAGCTAAACAACGTGTAGGTACTTTCTGAATATCTTGATTTTCAATACACATACCCTGAAAGACTTAACAAATACAATCTCTCTCTTATATTTATAATGCAATCTGTGGATAAAATGCAGATGCTTCTACTGCTGACAATATACTCCTCAGAACACAAGGTCCTAGTATCACGAATGAATGAAATATACATTAGCTTTCACAGTGGATAATTTTTGGACAGTGGGAATCTTAACCGAACTACCACTATGGTACCCATGGGTCTACCAACAGCCCCCGTGTTACATTTCGAATGACCAGAACTAACTGTAAGAGCCAGATTCAACCACACACCTTAGTTTTTGTGTAATGGCTGCACGTAGATATACCCAAATGTAAGTCATGGCACTCCTGAAGCTCAACACAGCTTCTCAAGGGGCGCTTCCAGCCCACACTGAACTCTGCAGAAATGTGCTCTGCCTGTTTTCAAACAGATGAGCTCACATCTAGTTGGGGTTTGCCTACATGCTCATTCAATAACTTGTACCGTGCCACAACTTCTGATAACAAAGCCTTGGTGCAGGCAGACCTCTTAATGTCGGTAAATCTCCAAAGGCAGCAAGATTCTGCAAATAATTAGAGCTGAAAGAAGCACTTCTGCTATCATCTGTTCCTCCTTGTTTAATTACCCTGCAGGATAGCAATTAATGGAACAGAAGGAATCTCTTCCCCAGCATGGCCAACTTTCAGCTTTAGCTTTTTAGTTTCTGTAGGGCTTTTGTGTTTCCCAGGAACCCTCCTGTGGTTTTCTAAGCATAGAGGATAAGTCATTTATCTGCTCCTTTACTGATTAGCCCACACACAGACATTCCTCACAATGTCAAGAGCCTTATTCTAATGCTACTAGCATTGAGTTTACACTGTGCTAATTCACTGATTTCAGCAGTCTCTTCAAGGGACTGCCCAGGCAAAAGCCCTAGAGATTAGCCCTCTTATGACTTCAGGAATAAGTGTCCTCCCCTAAGTCTGCAATATGTGACTTAAAATCATATTCTGAGCTCAGGAAGTTGCTCTACCTACCCAAGCACACAGTTTACACCTAGAAGTCAGTTCACTAAGCCCGGATCTGTTTTCCTACATGTCCTCAGTCTTTGAACTTTTAACCATTGCAGTATTATATAGCGCATATCCATTCTCATGGACCTCCTTCCAGAAGACTGGAGGAAAAGACTGACGGAATAAAAATGCTGGGAGGCAGGAATCCTTCAGGAGCATGGCAGAAAAGCCTAACCTCTCACACTGCTAGTAGCAAGTTGGTTCAGATACCAAATGAACCAAGGTGGAGAGCTGACACATTCAAACATCTTTTTGGCCTAGAAGAGGCCCTAACAAAGGCCTACAAAAACATACCAGACAATTAACACTGCATTATGCCAGCAAAGAGTTGACAACCTTCAGAAATCCCCCAAGGTTTGGCATGGGCATCTTTGAAAACAACATTCCCTTCCAATGCCAGCCATCGATGATTTGTGATTACAAGCATAAATATTCACCTTGATGACTGGAGATGAAAAGAGGTACAGTGTTCACAGGAATGCAAGAAAAGCTGGAAACAAGCATAGCAGTTAGCCTCGTTGAACAGTTATCCATCGAAAGTGATAAAGGTATCACTGATCTTGTCCCGGAGCAAGGGAATGCATGAAACAACCACCTGAATTTATTCCTAGTCCTGATTTTTCATGCTTTTTACAATAAAATACTAGGATCTAAGACCTCAGCAAAGGAGATAAAAAGAAATACCCTGTTTTGTTTGCCACCTGCTCTTTGTTCAGCTTGACATCTCATAACACATTAAAATTACTCCTCTCTTTCAGCAAACCACTGCTTCCTCAGATGACAGTAGATTAATAAATCCTCTTCATCCAACCTGACAAGAGGAGTTGCTTAATTAACTGGAGCATCGGAAGCAGGGTATCATCTTTGTGTTGACTCTGCTTTGATATGCTAACCAGCACATTCCAAAGAGCTTCTCCCACACACTCCCCAGCGACAGGAGCCCAGGCTGTAGATGAATGCAAATCTGAAACAGGCAAAAAAACACTGTTTCTTTCCGCACTCCTGTTTCTATAGTTCAGTATAAGGTTGTGGATATTTAGTCCAAATCAAACCACCATTCCCAAAAGCAGATTCTCAAACCCAGGCAGCTAATTCACCATCTGTTCATAGGCATCATTACACTGTGCTGAAAGCCTGCACGTTCATGCACACGTGTGGAAATACATGGGCTTAATTATCCAAAGTAAGATAAATTACAACAGCTGCACTCCTGTTAAGAGGAAAGGCGAGGGAAGAGTTAGCCAGGTGGGTCTGAAAGGACTCTAGATGGGGAGTAACTGATGGACTGGATGAGTCAACAAAGAGTGCTGGAAAGCATACAGAGCCTAGCATAATTTTAACTGGGTGAACAAGTGACACAGAGATTAGGAAATGAAAGGAGATGATGACAAATGTAGAGATAACCATCATTTTCTAGAAGTCTTCAAGAAACGTGACTTTGATCTCACAAGCAATGCTGAATTACTTTTGTGGGAGGCTCAGGTCAAAGAGGGCAAGAGATAAGATCAGAAGTGAAGATAAGCTCTCAGAGAAATTCTGTGGATGCTTAATGCAGGAGGGAAATGGATCTACAGTCCCAGGTCGTATGTTTCTGGCATTGTGAGCTGCCTTGAGAAAAAGCAGGAGTCTGCAAGAAGGCCTGAGAAGGACACAGAAGTGTTAAGGGAGGGAGTTCTCTGCCTTAGTGGGTGAAAAGAAGTGACATTTAGAATAAGGACAGATGACAGATAACTTATAAGGAAACAAGCAACAGAAATCAGTGGAATAAGCCACATCTTTCAAGAAATAAATAAATGATTGAAAAGGAAAAGAAATCCCATTTGCCATCAGAAAGCAAAGCGCTCAAGGGCAACCACAGTGCGCGCTCATCACCCTGCCATGTGTATATCGGTGTCAGCCCATTAATATCCATCCTGTTTCTCAGGGAACTTCTCATCTGAAGGTCATACTCCGATAAGAAATCAAAAAACAACGCCAGCATTGCCTGCAGTAGCTGCAACTTTGCAAACTGTGTAGAGTTTCAAAAGCCTACACAGGTTATTTTCATCTTGCTTTTCCAGATGAGTTCTGTGACTTCCAGTTTTGAATCTGTCAGTTTGTTCCTACAACCCATCTGAGCCATCTGCTTCAACAAAGGGCCTGAGTTTAGACAGAATGAAGGGGAATGAAGAAAAGATCAAATCAGAGCTTTTAATGAGACTGCTAAACAAAGAGGAACATGGGATCCAGCAGCAGGGATCCTGGAATCTTCAAATACCACAGTATCTCCTTTCCAGAATGAAGAGACAAGGTCAGACTTGGCGATATTTCAGGAAAAATATTTGGAGTCTCTGTACCAAACAGCATCTGATTTAAAAGCTAACAGTCAGGGTCCCGCATTCAGTTCCAGTTGTTCTTCCTCATAATTGCAAACACTGAGAAACTCATGAAGCTATTCAAATAAATTAAAATACGCTTCTAAAAGTTTCAAAAGCTTTAGTGAGCCATGCTGCTTTCTCATCAACATCACATTGGTCAGGAGGTGGGTTGATCAGAAAGGATGAGTCCTGCAATCACTTAAATAACATTCAGCAATGTATGACAAGCATTGTTTCCATGTCTGGAGAGTTTCAGCACAGTCTGCTGAACCAGGCAATTTTGAAGATGGCTGAACACCTGTGTTGCTGATGAATGGCATTCTTCCACAGCTTTCAATTAAATTCTTTCCATGTTCTTAAGGAATGACTAAGCAATTGTTGCTCTCAAAAAGTGAATGAATCTATACTTCTGAAACATGTTAACATTTAAAGTGTATTTTATTTTTAGGCACGGTATGGGTGTCAAGCTGTTCTCTTGGCAAAATAAGAGCAGCTCAGGCGACTAGCAGAGCCAGCCAGCAGAATGGGATGATTCACAGTAATCAAACTTTGAACAGATGCTTTTCCAAATTGCTTCTGTGATACTTCTCAGTTACAGCTCCTACATCCTGTTACAGAGTTATCTAAGCTCCTGGCTTCTCTTTGTCAGACTGCCAGCCAACACATGCACTGATAAGCTTATTTAACAGTTCTTGGTTCAGCCCTTCTGTTTTAATTCTTTGGTGAGTGCTGATTTAACCTCACAGCCTGCTTGATCTGAGAAAACTACAAAATCCAGAGTTTGCGTCTGATAATGTTAATAGAGTTGAGTTACTCTGTTCAAGTGGGAACTTGGGCTTAAAAGCCTGTACCACACTAAAGAATGAAGCTTGTCTTTAATACCTCAGCACTATTACCTCTGCTTCCAGTACTAGGGAGCAAATACGATCCTTCCACCAGTGGGCAGGAACAGGAGTCTAAATGACTGCCATTGCTCTGCTTCTCTCCCCACAAAGTACCATGCAGCCTACCTGTTCTACCAGCGCAAGATAGCATGGTGCAAGGGAAGGTGGCAAAACAAAGAAAAAACCCTCACTGCAAAATTAATGACTTCATTTTTCACACCATCACTCTGGAGGCTTCTGATGTACGCGTAGGTGATGTGATCTTTCCTTCAATGGTAGTATTAGAGGGAGGAGGCTTTCTCCTCTACTCAGTTTCCTCTCTTTCAGAAATCTTCAAAAATCCTATTATTTCTGAGACCCATATCTTCAAATTTGGATCAAGTCAGACAACGGATTTAAAAGCTGTTATGCAGAGACAGATAAGAGGACAGACAGACAACAGCACAAAGCACACACACTGCATACAACTAATTAAATCAGTTGAAATGACTCAATCTAAAGTGCCCTCCTCTGGACTCCCAAAAAGAGCTGCCCATTCTGACTTCCACTCCATAGGAAGGGAACACTCACATGGTATTTTATGCAGCTACAAAACATCACGGCGCCAGCCTGACAGAGGAGAAGTAGTGGCTAATTTCAGAGGTAATGTGGCTGAAGGTAGCTTCGGTATGTCCTGCATCTAGTTCCTTTAGTACCTCTCTCTAAATTACTCAAAAATAAAATGACACCTTTAAAGAACGTAGTAACACAAGTTAGAGAGAAGTTTTCACCAAGAAAAAGACCAGCATGAACTTTTCACACAATAAAAGGAAATCTCTCATGTTCAAACTTAGGCTCCTTCTGAAAGAAAACATGAATCTGCATGAATACTGCTGAGCAACTTGCAAGGACTGACAGCAGCCAGAAGAGTACCTGGTGCCTCTCGGATACAAGTCAGGGTACAGTCTCAGTCTTGAGGCCTCTATACTCTGAAGTTTATAGTCTGAATTCAGATATGGCAGTGTACGAGGCTCACAGGACTGCACCTGCAGGCAACACGAAGAAGCTTACTGACACCGTATCCTGCAGAGGGTCAGTGGGACACTTCCATGCCTATAGGCTTGTATTAGTGTTCTAGGTCTTCGTGTTAAACTACCAGGATCGACAAGGGGAAAACTGTCCCTTGCCATATCCTTCTAAATAAAACACCTCTAGGAAGTGTAGAAGTTTATAGAAACTTCTGTGCTATAAGATGACATTTCCACTTCTGAATCAAACTGGCGTGCTCCTGATTGAAACTATGTGCTCAATCTGCACCATAGTGGATGGGGGGGGGCGGTTCTCAGCTGTCAAGCCCCATTCACTAAGTGGCTCACAGAGAGAATTCAGGATGGTAACAGCTGTGCTTTCCAGCTAAGCAGATAGTGCATTTTTGTACAAGCTTGCTTTGGTGTCCAGTGGCAGTGGACTGTCAGCTGCCATGTAATGAGATTCATTTCCCAACAAAGCCATCAGATTAACGACAGCATAAATAGCTACACAGCATTCACAAAAAAACCATGCTGAATATGTATTACTTCCGATCTAATTGTACCAGCTACCATAATCACCATGGACTTGATTAAAATCCTACTGAAATCGATAGGAGTATTATCACCGGCTGTGGAAAAGGAGCATTAAGCCATTTCCTGGCTTCTTTCACTTAGCTCCCACCCCCAGAAGGCCGGCCTTTATTTATTTATTTATTTTAATTCACTGTAAACCCAAAAAGCCTTTTATTTCAGTGGTTAGACCACGTTATGACCATGCACACTAGCGCATGACTGAGTATTCTGCATCTCCGTAAACACACCAGTTCACTGAACAATGATGGACTACAGCTTTCCTATGTTTGGACACACAACAAACAGCAAAGATAAAGATAAAAATAGGTAAGGGATTGTTCCGAGATATTCAATCAAAAATTGACAAGATCTCCTGCATTGAACAGAAGCTCCAAAGGCAACCCAAACACCAACTACTGTATACTCCTGGTTGGTAGGTAAGATTCCCTACTAAAGACAAAGACTAATACAACTTTTTTTTCTGGCTAATACAACTTTTAATGAAAGTCTGAAGTAAATAAACGTAAAAAAGATCCAATTCTTATAATCAAGGCAAGCATTCAGTTCTGGTCAGAGCAATTCATGGTTCAGCTGGTAAAGGTCTCAAGGTATATAGCAAGGAAGAACATCTAGAAGAGCAGATAAACTCTGACCAGTGCTGCTTTGCTGAAATCCAAGGCAACAGACAGTTCTAAGAGGTGAATGAAGAGATTACAAGGAGCACCAGTATTTCCACAGAACTGATCAGGAGTCATATAGCAGAACAGGCATCGTCAGGAATTTATCATCCGTACTAGAAACTTGACATGACCGATGTCTGCAAAGGCAGTACCCCAATGTCTGCAAAGGCAGTACCTTGTCTCTGACACTCTCTCTCTGGCGTAACCAGAAAGATGACAAATTTAGGTATACAAGACAGGAAATACGAATGTTGGCTAGAGGTTTCTTAAACAGAGATATAAAACGAATTCTAAAATAAATTCTGATTTCAATTTTTCCTTTTCTGTCATTTCAAGTATTATGAAGTCTGATTAGACTGCTGGATTCATTTTAGAGCAACGGTTTAACTTTCCAATAAATAAAAACATCCACACAGAGTTTCCTTGCTTACTCGCCACTGTTTACTTATAAATAGCTGCAGTGTTTACTCTGTTTGTCTACTACAGAGCAAATATTACTGCACATGCTAGAGCTTGATGGATGACATTAGTTAAACCAACAAGCAGATGCTCAGCAGAACATTAATGTGTACCCAGCAGTCTAATTATGGCCAGACAGAGCCTTAATGCAAACAGATCAGTCAAAATGGCTACACAAAAACGTATGACAACTACACAAAGCCAACAAATATTTTCAACCTGCTGACTGCTCATGACCACTAAACTAAAGTAGAAATACAGGGCTAATTCCAAGCTAAGCAAACACATAAATCCTTCGCATTCTACAAATCATGCTGAAAGAACACAGGAGGAGAGATATATTTGATGGGTTGGATCTGGCATTTTTTTTTAAAGGTTAAATGCATTTCTATGAGCTGAATAAAAAGGCAAAAAAAAAAACTTGTCACACTAATTCAGACAAACACCTTATTGACTACAGGAATCAAAGTGAAATTTATAAGTATATGTATGTATAGGAGAACCCCCGTGTCCAAATAAATATTCGTATGTATCCGTAAGCTGTCCTTTGAATCACTGGACTTTGGACAAAAACCTCCCAAAAACTAAAAGAAAACTTAAAACCAAAATCAGCTATGAATGCATAGTAGGCACATATGAGATACACACGTCAGTGAGAATTAGGCCAAAGCTTCACTGCCTCTTACATTCACCTTTCTGGCTAAAATGGCTGTAGCTTGATAGGGAAACCCCACTGCTTTCTACAAGGAAGATCTAGTCAAATGCAGGTATTTCATTAGCTCTACATTTAGAGGTCATGTTGTGAGCTTGTACTGGAAGTCAGTTCCTATGGCATTTTCATCAGGCTGGTCAACACAAAGATTTTTAGCAGCGCAAAGTCCTGCTACACGACCAATTCCTATTTGCATTACGTGCAACACAATCACAACTGAGAAACTTGGAGCTTGTGTTGGGGCACTGGAAGGCCCAAAGGAATTAAAAACACAGTTTCAAGAACTTAAACTTGTTTTTAATCTACCACGTGCACATAAAATAGCAAAATCCTCCCATGATCAGACACCCTGTAGACACCCTGTGAAATAGGCTGGTTTTATACTCCACTATGATACCAGATAGTAAACCAAAGTTGAAAAAACAAATGAAAATCAGCACAGGTCAAGCTTCCTTTTCCAGGGGAGGTGCTTCCAACAAACTATATTTTGCTTGTGTTTTATGCAAACTTCCCCCTGCTGCTTTCTTGGTTATCACCAGTAGAATCTCATCTCTGCATTTTTAAAACCCTCTCTCAAAATTGCATTTTAGTCTTGGAAGCTACAAAAAAAAATGTAAGAGTACAGTATGCAACTGTCCTTCATTTCCTTCCTCTACTCTTACATATCCTGTGTGCAACTGGAATGCTTCTGATTATTCAGTGGAGCAAACATTACAATGACTGCAATCATGCCTTACTACCCTACATGTCTGTAGCCTATTGCACAGCTATGTACAGATGTTTTTACACAGCTTGGTTTTCTAGCTACAGGGTCTATAAAACAATAGAAACTATCTGAAATGTTTTCAAGCCAGCAAAGGATAAAGGCACTGAAAAGCAGTCAAGTGGATAAAAGCCATCTATGTCTGACAGGAGGAGAAGAAAAACTTCAGAGGTTTTTCAATTATAAATGCACCAGGCTTTCTTAAACAATATGTGACTGTGGTCTGCAGCTGACTGACCAGGCTGGAATGTGTGAACAGAGGTAAAAACAAAGCCATGGGCAATGGGAAGAAGAAACACAAACCTCTAATCCGTAGAAGGGCTGAATCATTATTTTACTGACCTGAAGAACTGGAAGCTGCACAAAGAACCCAAGCTTACACTGGGAAAGCCTGAGAAGAGATACCATTGCCTCCAGCTGAGGGGCCTGGGCTGAGACTCAAGAGATGTGGGGTACACTCAGTCAGCTCTACCCTTTAGCATGCCTCTTCACATCTAAAGGCTTCCTTTTCTCTGTACAACGGGGACAACAGTCCTGGTCTTCTCAGTAAAGACCTTTGAATTTTACTGAAGAAAAGCACTATATACAAAATCAGACACTGTGGGTGTTTGTTTAACAGGGAGACACCATGAATTAGCAGGTAAGGCACTGGACTTAAAGTCAGGATGTGCAAAATCTGTTCCCTGCCTTTGGATAAGAAACAATGAGCAAATACTCTTCTGACTCTCATGTTTTCCTAGCCCACTTAGTCTGAATGGTTGTCATGGCAGAAAAGCCTGCTTTCTGCTGCAGAGAATCTTGCCTTGGCATTTCCAGCACAGATATCAACAGCAAGCAATGGGTTATTTACAAGGTACTGACAAGGAGGTTTGGTGCTGTAGAAAACAAACAGCATCTCTCCTTCCACAGTCTTATGTTAAAAAAAGAGAAGGAAGCAGGCTGAGCTATGAAAGCAAAAGAGATGATTTTATTTTTTGATGTCCATTCTTACTAGAATTCTCCAGAGGAACAAATTGTCAGCAAAGGGAAGTTACAGAGCTAGGGTATGAGGCTGATGAAGTAGAGCAGAAAAAGTGTAAAGCCTGTAATATGCAAATCTCCATTGACATGGAAGAGGTAAGAGGCAACAGCAGAAATACTACAAACCCCAACAAACAGAAGCTGTCTGTCTACAGATCTAATATACTGAAACTGTTCTGCTCATGCTCGCCTCAAAGACTTCTCAGCTTTGCACACACAGTAGCAAGGAGCAGTTCCAGAGCTTTTCTTGACATTTGTTTTTCTTGACATTTGTTTGGCAGTGTGTGCTTTGCTGGACATCAATTAGACTTCTGCCTTCAGCCTGTTTGCAAATACAAAGACTGCTTTCAGAGATAAACAGCAGAGATTTCTTTAAGCCGTGATTAAATGGAATTCAGCCATAAGCAAAGCCTTGGTTCTTTAGGCATTGTCCTTCAAATCATCTCAAATTTAGAAAACAATCAAGACAGAGAAACCGTCCAGGAGATAAAACTGTAATTCAGAAATTCTGCCATTACATATACACACAAATTCAAAATACAAGAAGTGTCTGTTCGAAGGAAAAAGATTATTTTTTTTTACTCCGTGTTAGCATGAAAATTACTATCCCACTTCTGAGAGACACTGTCACATATATTAATTGGGAACTGTTAATTAAAACAGTAATAACAAGACTGCTTTTCCCTGCAGTGATTGCATGCCAAAGCTCTACATGCAGGAAGGGGTTGGGGGTTGAGAAGGTGTGGAAGGGAACATCTTGCATAAATATCTTCCCTTCAAGCTAGGAGACTAAAATTCCCAGGTGTTTTGTGTACACGTCTATATAATTTCACACAGACATAAATGGCCCTAGAGTGGAATGCAGTACATGTTTGCACCTGTACCAATCAAACTGCACAATGATTTAGTACATAAAGTGAGTTATGACATGGAGCTGAAATGAAAGGATCAAGTCAGAATAAATACCAACAAAGTCATGGCAAATATTTTCCCTCGCGACGTCCTCCTTCTAATCAAGGGAACATAAAGGAGCTTAGCCGCACACCAATTTGACTTCAGGTTAGGATTTGGTTTGGAGTCCTAGATTCCTGATGGGAAAGTACCTTAACACAATACTCGCAACTAGTCAGTTTTCTGAAGATATCTTCTTCCATTCAAATAGTAATCAGCATTCACCTTGCACAACGATGCAATGTGATGGCCTGGAGGAATTTTACCTCTTAAATACATTGTCTGGTAAAGAAATATCATTCCATTCCGCAGCATTTTGGGCAGTTGTCCTACATTTATCAAAAGCACACTACCATAAACCATTAATAAAACCATGGGTGAAGGGGAAGATTTTGAGCAAAGAGAAGCTCAAATATCCTGCATTAACTTTGCAAGGAGTCACAATAAGACAGACAAAGAAATAATTGGAAAATAAAGTGCTTGAAATACATATTGGGGCTACAAAAAGAAAATGATGTATGGAGGAGAACTAATAAGGAACTGCTGGAGGTTTATGAAGAACAAAGTGTAGTAAACGTAGGGAAATTCCATAACCTCAGTAGGCAAGTCATGCGGTTAGTGTGATGGAAGACAGACCATCCAGGCCTCTCCCGGGAGAGCAGCTCCTTGGTGTCCAGCCCTAGCTGAACAAAAGAGAAGATGAAGGAACAGAATTGAGCAAGAGTTTCTAAGAGCTCTGAACCACCAAAGACAAACAGACCTTCAACAAAAAGGCAAGGGAAGGAACTCAATTAGTCATGAGAGCAATAGAGGATCTGTGATGCTTCAGAGCTATGTACATATGGAAGGGTGAACAATGACAAATGGCCAGAAAAATCTGTCACTAACTCTCCCTCCGCTAAAAGCTTTCATTTATTTTAATTACATAAGGTAATTGTTCCCCCTGCAAGACATGAAAAAACAAAGAGATGATGAACAAAAAGGTTGAGATAACCAGAAATTCAGCAAACGGAACTGACCGATTAATTTTAAGAACAAAACAGACTGATAGAAAATAGGTGACTGATCAATCTATGATGGGAACATAAAGGCTCCAAACTAAGCACAGCCACTAGCATTTGGCTACTGTATCTCCACCATAAAGATGGTTATTTTTCATCTAAGGAGACCAAGAATCCACCACTACCATAAAGACAAACCTAAACAAGACTACTGAGCTGCAAAACAAACCCAAAGGTAAATGAAATTCAAATGCTTCACTTTCTATAACATGAGAAAATAGGTCTTTTCAAAACAGTATCAGCACTTCACTCAACCAAATACACTGCACACATTGTAAGTTTTCATGTATATCAATGAGAAAGCTGATGTATTTCACAATAAATAGTATTCTCCTTAAACTGGCATGCCCAACTTTTTAATTTATTTTACAGGCTGGACAGAGGGAAACAGATTGTCTGTACACCGCCTTTGTTTGTATTTTCCACTTGCCCTTCCAAAAGCAGACCGGTCAGTTTCGCTTTTGTTTCTATCAGGTTTTGTTTTCTGGCTCTCACAGACTATTGTTTCTTTACAAGATTTTAAAAACTTTCAGTGATTCTGAATGCTCAAATAGAGACGGCTTAATTGAGATGACAGCTAATTTTCAGGAAGCACAGAGCACCAGCCTCAGGACATCGGGTTCTCCAATGATGTCTCAGGTACCCCCAAGCCACAAGTCTTTCTAGGAAAAAACTCATCCAATGAGTCTGGTGGAAGCAAGATCTTCCTCCAGAGGCTCACAGCTAGAAACTGAACAGCTATGCACATGTAAGGCAGCCTCGCTGAAACTGTGTCTCCAAACCAAGCAAGAAGGAAAAGCATGGACAGGACACTGAAGTGAGGAAGAGCAAGGGTTATGTTAGCAGGAATTTGTGATTACTTGAGTGCCTGTGTTCATCCCGGTGTTTCTATTGAAATTTATGCAATCATATTAAACTCTCTTGGCACACAAATTTTTATTAAGAACTTAGAGGAGAGATTGCTAGCTGGTGAAAAGAAATTGGAAGGCCGCTGTGGGAAGGGTGGGGCACAAAAGATGGTAGTGATGAATATGTCCAATAGCTCAGTTCTGCACTGTCTGAGTTGTGCAGCTGAGTATTTATTCCTTAGCAACCAGAAGGCAAGAGAAAGTCTTCCACTGTACCGTAGCATGGCTCCCTTCGCTTTTGTAAAGCCAGCAGCCTGACTCTGCATCACCCTATGCAGCTACAACAGATATAAAAATCTGCAGTGCTGTAAGGTCCTTTTCATTCACAAACATGAAATTAAAGTGTGTCCCTTCAAGGGACATTTTAATCCACTATACGTTCATTTTAATGCACTGAAGTACGTTTGATTTTGGTCTGGAGGACAGTCTCAGTAAGGCTTTTGCTAAAGCCAGGCACTGCTTCTCTAATGAATTGTTTTAAGCAGCAGGTATTTCTATTTATTCTGGCATCAAATAAAAACCCGCCCTGGAATATACAGAAACATTCAACACGAACCACTATGGAAAATGTTTTTAATGTGAGAATTCCTTTTCTTTTCCACTCACAGTAAACCAACTAGTCTTTTCCCTTTCCTTAGGGATTAATTCTCTGTTGTGACACTGTTAAGAGACTGGAATCTATACTACATAGAGAGGAAGATTTAAATGAACAGCAGAGAGCACATGCAGGACTAATAAGAACTGTAACTTGCTGAGAACAGGAAGCACTCGACTGCACAAGCAAATCAGCAAGGAAAAGGTAAAAATGCATTGTCCATTTTTCAAGTGCTCTTCATGCAAAATAAAAGGATAAAGCCTACATTTATGAATAGACCAAATACCAGATGTGGAAAACCTGGACATACTTTAAAACTGTGTGCTACAATACTCATAAGAAGAGACCAGGGTGTAATTGTTAAGGGAGGGAAAATTAGCCAATTGCTCCACATGATGCAGCTTTCTACAATGGCACCGTTCATGAAAGGAAGAAATGACTATGATGTGAACACACTGGGACAGCAGAAGGATGTCATCTGCACAGCTACCAAGCAGCACCAGTGGCAAAACCAAAACCACACACATGAGTTTGTGTTTGGAAGACGCAAATAAATAAATAACGGACACAAACTATACAAGAATTCATAGTCCACAGGACCCCCTTAGTAAGTTATCTTCGAGCCCTTCAATGAAAGCCAGTCAGAAGATGGGATTGCTTTTCACAAAACACTGATTCACTTGTGGAAACAGCTTGGAAAACTGTTTCTCAGTCACTTCTGCTCTGATGCTCAGTTTTCTCCAGGCAGCTATTTCTTCAACTAAACCTGCCAATCTGCAGTATATGCACTGTATCCTGCTTTCTTCTCCCCAGCATCAAGCCACAGAAAGCGTGTGTGACTGCAGAAGAGGTAAAGACATTTTTAACCAGGGCAATTTAAGGATATTTAAGACACTTTCTCATTTTCCATTTCCCAATTCCATACTGCCCCTACTTTTACTATTAGCTGAATACAGCGAAGCTTCAGCTTGGATCTGGGGTAACATGTACACTGAGGAATCGGGTCCAAGCTTTGCCTTGAAATATGCAGGATCATTCCTAACTAACCATAAAGCTGCTTATTTGGCACTAGCAGTGGAAATATTGAACGAAAGGGGCATTCTCAATCTGCTTATGTCACAGAAAGGTTGGATTCTGACAACGTGCAAGGCTCCAAGCTGCAGCCTGATATTAATAGCTAGACATTAAACTCTCAATTTGGCTGGCTTAGAGGCAGCTCAATTGGAACAAAGATTTTTCTGCAGGAAACGACAGACCTGGTTCGAGTCACATCACGAGAGATGAGTCTGAAGCAGCAGCAGACTGCAAACTTTTTGACTGCTGTGTGTCAAGGCTGTGTCGCACAAAGCAAACCTTCTGCGCTCAAATTGCAGTCTATCAGAGGTACTAGCAACTGAGACTACTGAAGCACAACTGTGGCAAATGCACTGCATGCAGGAGTACTGTTTTCCTTCTCTCCCCCTCCTTTTTGAATTCATTCGTTCTTAGGGCTTACTCACACAACCAAGTGGGGCAATCAGCATTAATAAACTATTTCTTAAACAAATGTGGTTCTGCTGCTTGACAGTCAGTGGGGTATCGCCCCACAAAGACATACCTACATATTTTCACAATTTTTGAGCTTGTTTCAGCCATTATGTAACCTTCCACACTACCTTGGCAGCTGGGCCAAGAAAATTTGAACCAAGTCCCCAGAGCAACTGGTTTCAGAGAGAGGCCCCTGCCAGAATACAAATACAAACCTCCTGCTGCTGTTTTCTCTCTGTGTCTGCATAGCAAGCAAAGATTCCAGACAGGTTTTTCAATATGGATTTTTGAGCACAAATGAACACCTCTCATAAACCATTTACATTTCATAATCCCACTTCCAAACAACAGCTGAGCCTCGATACTTCCACCAAGAACTTTGCTTGCATATTTCTCACAATGTAAAGAAAAAACTCAAAGCGTTGTCACTAAAAAAAAAAAATACTTACAATGCTTTAAATACACTAATTTTAGTGCATGTATCTAATGTAGCCTGCATATGCTCTTAAACATGACTAAGCAACGTTAGATTGCTGACTCACATCTGCATGGTACATTTTTATATACGCTTTGTACAGCTTTAGATATGAACTACTTAAGCCATACAATCACTTGTAGCTTTGCACTAAAAGTCCCCATTTCATAGAGGTAGACAGAAGTATTCCAAACGTAAGTGACTTGCCAAATGTCACACAAAGTTCCAATGCCAGAGCTGGGAATAAAAATCAGTATTCTAGAGTCCAGATTCTGTGCCTTATATAGAGCAGCAGCCTCAGTTTCCTAGTTTAGGAGACAGCCTGCTCACCAGGAAGATGCTTTTTCCTTTAAAGGACAGCGGTGTACCATATGGGTGAAGCTGGCCATTGCAATAAGAGGGTAAAATAAAAAATTACATGAATCTGGTGAGTTCTTCACATACAAAAGGGAAGTGTAAGGTAAGAAATCAAAGCAAGTTGCAGTTCTGCAGAACTATGCTGTAATGTCAGCATCATCTTCGAGACCAAATGCAATGTCACTCTTTGGAATAGCTTCTTGCTCTTGTAGGTACATTTACTGATTTGGAAGTAACCATCTGTGGGTGCTGCAGTGAGGAATAAGAACCTAGCAACAGCAGAGATGGCTGAAACAGAGGGTTTGCCACACAGGTATATTCCTTAGTTTATTCTTCCTCTGCTGTGATACGCATAAACAACAGAAAGCCAAATTCCCCTCTGGTCTAGCATCTGTAACATGAAGAAATATCAGCTAACTTTCACCAATAGAGAAAAACCATATAATTATATCACCAATGTCTTTGACAGAGAAATGGAAATGAACTTAATACACTGCTACACTGAAAGCCGGGACAATGATCTCTATGCAAATCACAAATATGATTGAGTCAGGGCATTAGACACATGGTCCTTAATTACCCAATACTATCTCACGGCTTTAGCACTCATGTAAGAACTCCAAAACACAAAACATGAATTCTTTTAAGGACGTGAATCCTCCAAAATCCAGCATTCTTCAATTTCATACTGCACCACTGCATTACTCCTTAGCAAGCTGATGACCAGAAGAATTGTTATCTTCTTTCAGGCTCTAAGCGTAAGTGCTATTTCTCAAGGGAGGGACAGATGAAATACCAATACACAGTGTAACTTGGGTGGACTTCATTCAGACTGCAACCCTACCAGAATAGTTCCTAGTGTTAGAGTTTTGAAGAAACCTTTCAAAATACACAACACAGAGATAAGGACCTAAGTTGGTGACACAACTGCAGTAGCTCACCAACTTGGGCACGGGCAATAATGCTTGAAAATGGAAGTCACCAAAATTTTTTACTTAATTTGTTTTTAACACCGTTTAAGTAGGTATCACATGATGACAGACTTGATCTAGACACTGTCTCTGGGCTCAAACAACAGAAACAGCGGGGCATAGGAAATGCATAAGTGAAGATGCTAGTGCCAGAAGTAAAGAGAATTAGGACTGAAGAGAGCAAAGAAACCAAACTGTTTTTCCTCACTGGAACATCCACCTTCTCAAAGTCTACAAAAAACTATGCTGGAAATAGTGTCTAATGAGTTTAATCTTTATCTCTCTGATCTTCCACTTTTTCCACTGGGGCCATATTCTTCAGCACAAGAAAGTATTTGGGTGGCTTAAAAACAACAACAAAAAAGCCAAAAATATTTCCTTAGTCACACTGTCTACATCATTCCCTGAATAGAGATCTTCAACATCACTGTCTTTAAAAACGGAAAAAGTTCTGACCTTGGTCAGCACGTGTCTTCCATCAGCTTTTCTTTTACTTCTTTATTTCTATACTGTATCTTACCACAGGCATCTCCAGATGCAGGCACACAAAACCTTCCTCAGTAGTAACAAGAGCATGTTTTCAATTGGACAAAGAACAAATGCACCGTGAGGGATTCCCACTGGAAAATTTAAACATATAAGCCAAGCCTTGCTCATGTTTAAAAAGAAAATGTATGCATTTTTCAGCTCTTTATTTCCTTTCACCTGATCAGACTCCATTTCCTTTCACCTGATCAGACTCCATAACACAAAGAGGGAAGGATCTGCATTTTGAAATGAGACTTCTATAAGCAGCCCCAGAACTCCTGCTGAGGATACCCCATGTTCCTCGTCACCCACTGCTGTTAGTATAACAACCCCTAGTCTCCCAGTCTCTGCAAACTCTGAAGTTTAAGATCAGCTGAAGGTCAGTACCCACTCCAAGTTTACACAGTACATAGGGTAACGCACAGTTCGACTCTGAGGCAAGTAAAAAAAAAAAAAGTAACGTAATCATCACAGAGAGGATGTTGAGTTATGCCTCCACACACTGCTGCTACTGTCAGGATTAAAAAAAAACACACCAGATGAACAGATACAGTGAAGATTACTGCTACCTAAGTAGAATAAATAAATAGATGGATTGTGTAGGATGTAAGGACTCTGTGAATCCAGGGCTCGGGTAAGATTAAAGGCAGTTAGGAAGTAGGAGGCGGAAAAGAAGATTTAACTTGGCTTTCCTACAATGAGCTATTCTTCTCTGTGTCTATGTGCCAGTTTGATCTGTGAGTGTTACACAGGTTCTTACAGCTACAAATACATTCATTAATTAGCAAATTCTTGTTTGAGAGATGAGGTGAGGGGGCACTGGAAGGAACATTAAACAGACATACCAACAGACAGTTTCTTAATCTCCAATTATCTACTTCTACATCTGCACCAAAAACGTAAAGTTACTGAAGATTACTTCCTAAACTCAGAGACCTCCAGTACTTAGAAGCGTTAGCATTTAAAGGATTATTTATAGTCCATACCCTGTACTAATCTGTATTTGCATCACAGAGGTATTCAGAATAGCAAAAGCAGCATTACATTAAATCAAAGAATGAAAGATTGAAAGATTGCCCCAAAAGCTCCTCTCAGCGTAGAGGTGGCTATCAAAATATTCTCCTCCACTTCTTTGACTTACCCACAGTGTCACAAGGCTCGTCTTTGTGCACGCAGAAATCTGTCCTAGAAAGCAAAACAGAACAGAAGTCAAACGTATCCCATGCCTCCAAACTCCAGGCTATGAAAAAGCAGTGATGCATGATTCACATATCATGAGCGTAGAGGGATTTTTTTTTTTAACTGTATGCAGTCTACACAATGACAACACACAGCAACACTGACCGCTGCTGCAAGATTACAAGCAATTAAGTGAATCAGTTCTGTGTCTTACTATCCAATTTAATACTTCAGATTTCACATGCAAAAAGTACTGCAATATCATACATGAAACTGTCTCTAGGAAGTCAGACTTCAGCATCTGGATTAATAATGAATCTCTTACTTTAAGAACTGTATTATCAAAAGTGGGAGGAAAGGATATGTAGGGTCACTGCCTGGAGACAAAGAACTGATCATCTATATCCAGAAATTCTCAGTTCTTCTACTGGAATAGAGAAGGACAAGAGAGAAGCAGGACTAAACAGAGAACAACAGATGTTGGCACAAAGGAAATAAAAAGAATTTCAGGATTTGCCAGGTAACAGCCAGGTGAACTGGCTTCAGCTAAACATATTACTGCCAAGTTTGCCATGCTATGATTGGAATTCAACACAGAGGTTTAAGGGACTTCATCTGGTCTCTGTTATCCCTCCACATCTCATCCAGCCTCCCTGAATCTCACTAAAGCAGGAATAGACACTACATATGCCACTGGCATTCACACATCCTGCCAGAGATCCATGGATTTTTGTTAAACAGAAGCAGGAAAAAACCCTTGAAGCACACTAAGTAATACCACTTGAAGTGAGAAGATTTTGTAAATGAGAGCATAACAAGTGTGGGAAGAAAAGTATTTTATAACTAAATTAATAGTTTGAATATATTTCAATAAGCAATTAGGCCTAAACATTCAGGAACTATCTTCAGACCTGCTTTGCAGCACCATCTGCTATGAAGAGAAACAGAAAAGCATCATGTGCATTTCTGAAGTTCCTTAGCCCAAGGGAAGCCAAGAAACCATAATCTGCCATGGCTTTTCTCACCCTAAGGCAAGGTTAGTGAGAGAATCACATTAGTACAGTTGGAACACGTTGTTTGAAATGCCCAAGTCCCAGAAAGGATCTTGAATTGGAGAGTGTGGCAGAAAGAAGAATAGAGAGAGATTAAAAGTACTTCTTTCATGAATAAAAAATATGAAATTAGGTTTTATAGGAAAAGGTATTTAAGGCCCAGGATTGTGGCTAACGAATGCACACCCTTCACACCAAACTCTAAAGAAATGACAGATCAGTTTGCCAGGGGCTTGGAAGAATGCAAACAATGACTATTACCACCTCTCACTAAGCAGATACTGAAATCTCAAGGTTCAATTCAGGAAAAACATAACTACTAAAGTGTTAAAAATTTGATAGGAACAAAACAAAATTGGAAGCTACGACCACACACAAGCCCTGGCTTTCATTTTTCACTGCAGCCTTATTGTGTCTCGACACCTTGGCATTCCAGCTTTTCCAAAGAAGACTAATGACAGTCTCCTGACAGGGCTGGCAAAAGCACACCCGCTTGAGCTCCCAGGGCCAACTTGACAGAGGTTTATTTAAGGACTTATTATGTTATATAAACTGGTAAATCAAACAGATGCTTTTCTTGTGACAACAGATAGCTGAACTATTAGTAAATGGCAAAAGGCCATTGCTAGAAAAGCTTCTCTCCTCAGGGGCTGGCTGGCTCTGCAAACAAAGCACAACAAAGCTTGCTCCTTGCACTCCATGATCTACACTGAAAGGTGTCTGGCACTTTTGGGCAGCTTCCTGGAGAAATTACCACCGTGCCATAAAACAAGGGGTTTATAAATAATCCAGCACCACTCACACACTCTCCTACAGAGGTAAAAGAATCCTTGTTCGTAGAGAGAGTGCTGTGATGCTGTCTGGTCAGAGTAGGACTTGAAATAGGTCAGCAAGAGGAACTGAACACAGCTACCCAGCTCACTGCGTGTGGGCTTGCAAGTATGAAATTTCCCAGCCTGTCCTATAAAGTGTCATAAATAGAAGTCCAAGAGACACCATACTTCCATTAAAAGACCTTACATGAAGATGCTAGGCTTTAAGTTACCTGGACTTATTGTGTAAGTTTTAGGGTAAAACTCTGGCCAAACGAAAAAAGCACATTCAAATGAGCTCAGTGAGTCCCAGTCTTTTTCCAAAGACAAAATGCTGCCTAAATAAAACCTACACACTGAAATTCCTACAGTTCTTTCCTGGAAAATCATGGGGGAGTCTAAAGACCACATAGGCATTAAGGAAGATCTGTCTCACCTGTGGATATGAAACAGGATGTTAGCAGGATGGTTTATAGAGCTATACTGGAATGAAACTCATTCCAGGAGCTGCAGTTGAAATCCAAGGCCAGATCTGACCTTATCACACTAAGTCTTGGATAATGTACTGAAATCTCACGCTATAGCAGTGAAGTAAATTTCCTCTCCACATTTAGCCACTGGCTGAATCAAGAAGCACACGTGTTCTGACTTCTTAGGGATCTTTGAAATTCTTAGTCACTATCACTTTCATCATGGAGCGTGTTTTCATTAGCAAGATTAAACAATTCTTTTGAAAAAATGACAATAAGTGGGTTGTTTTATTCAATAAAGAGAGCCAGAAAAGAAGCTCAGAACTCCTCCTAAAGTCACTCTTCCATCTGGCTCACATGAACTGGAAAAAAATACCTAACTGTGCTAAGCTAAATTCTGCAATTCAAGTCCTTCCTGTAAGAAAGGAGGACAGTAGCTGAACTGTGCAGCATGAATAAGTAGTAATAAGAAGTATTCTGTCTAGTAGTCAGTTATCAGCATCCTTCAAATAATACCTTTTCACCAGTTTAACCTTACTGGGTCACAAAGTTAAAGGACAGAGGAAATAGGTACAGGCAAAAACTTGTCAAAAAGGAAAAAAGATTTACCCTAAATATATATTTAGTAGCACTATGTGCCCAGCTTCGTAAATGCATATAGAATTGCTTCACTTGCCCACTTAGTGGGAAGGTGAAGAGCTGAAGAAATGCAGAGGCAATAAGCAGGCTGCAAATGGAATAACTACAGCAGTTCATCGGGAAAGAAAAAAAAGCAAGCCTTCACTTAGTAACAGTTCTGAATTATGTTCTTATCAGTGCTGATTGATTCTCTGCTCCCTTATCATCTGTACTCTAATGGCTTGGGAAGGTGGGAGAGCGACAGAATATCTGAAGATTTTCTGAGGAACGCAAAGAACAGAAGATCAACAGAGAGAATATGTTTTAAATGAAACATGCTTCTAGGATCACTATGATACAGATTCTGCAGAAAGAAACTATTCTGGTCAGCTGCCCATTAAAATATGAAGTGTATTACCTGTAAACACCAGAGATTTGAATTTCTTTAAGTTCAAAATGAGAATTGGAACATTTGAAAAGTGTGATGATTCTAGAGACCACTGGACTATACTCAAACCTTCAGAGATTTTTACCACTGTCTCCTTTACCTACTGAACTGGGCAGTGGCACATTTCATAGACACAGTATTCCCCTTACCCACAACTTAATTAGGCAGATACTATAAAAATCCCACAGAAGGGTTAGGAGGTCATCTACTCTTGCAGACAAATGAGTATATGGAGAAGCTGCAGGTGAAGTTCCAAAAGCCAAGCATACCACGGCGTTTCAAATGAACAGTGAGACTAAAGAAAGTCCTCGGGTTCCAGAGGCTGACCCCAAATAATCTGTTCCTGCTCTTAAAGCAGCTGCAGAAGACTCAGCTTCTGCTTTTTCTGGTTCTATTGCTTGTGCTGAACATACTTTTGCTCCCATATCCTCTGCTGCTGGTCCAGTTGTACAGTCTGGAGAGGGACAAGGGACAGATGGACACACACACACTTCCAAAGCCAAGAGTAGAAAACCTTATTTCCCTGACAAAGGAATCAGGCCGCTTGGCCAGAAATCTTCCAAGAACACAGCATCCTCTCTGCAGCAGAAGCAGGATGGGTTAGGATAACAAGATGCAGCAAGAAGGAAGGATACAAGTAAATGCTGGTGACCTATCAAATGGGAAAATGCTGCTCTTACACAGAAGAGTGTGCTCCTTGGCCTGAACTTTCTCACAAAATCTGAACCTAGTTTCTAACCCAAAAGGACCTGTACTTCTCCAACTACTCCGATCGCAAAAGCTGCATATTTACTGAACCCAGTGAACACCTCTACAATTCTTCCTCAAATGCCTGAGTTCAACTCATTTAACATGACATTATGCATTCAGTTTTGTAAGCTGCAGACAGAATGCACAGATGAAATGCTCTGCTCATTCCCTCCATCCAGTGCTTAGAGCACATCAGAAGAGATTCTCTATGCCTCACTTGTCATGCAGGACAACTGGATGCCCAGATGAGTTTAACAAAAATGTTAGTTATTTATTTAGGCCCTGATCCA
>JANHGO010004737.1:0-24357 GCA_024606505.1 Aquila spilogaster
AGGGGGGAGAGGGAGGGGGGGGGGGGTGGAAATATGAAACGCCATTAAGGAGTGATCAGCGAACGGGTTGTGCCGCTCTCAATGCGCCTCAGTCCCTTTGTGCCGCGGGCGCAGCTGCACGGCACAGGTTTGCGGGCGCCCATGGGAACCGCGGCTGGGGGCAGCCCCGCAGTGGGGGCTCAGCGGGACGGGGGCTGCATCGCTGCCGTGGATGCATTTTCTTAGCCGAATTCCCCTCGCTGCTGCGGTAAAGCCGTCGCTGGTGTCGTTGTGCCCCGGCACTCCTCGCCCGCAGGCAGTCGAGTTGCTGCCAGATCTGTTGGGGTGGGTTCGGGATGAGGAGCTGCGATGGGACGAGGGGAAATGGTTTCAAAGTAAAAGAGGGGAGATTTAGATTGTGTATAAGGAAAAAGTTCTTTCTGCTAAGGGCGGTGAGGAATGGCACAGGGTGCCCAGAGAGGTGGCGGTGCCCCATCCCTGCAGACACCCATGGTCAGGCTGGACGGGGCTCTGAGCACTGATGGAGCTGTGGGTGTCCCTGCTCAGTGCAGGGAGTGGGACCCAGTGGCCTTCAGGGGTCCCTTCCAACTCAAACCATTCTGTGGTTCTGTGATTCTGTGACTGTGTGTCCCAGCTGTGCACACCGATGGGCACCGGGCTCTGGGCACAGCAATGGGCACCAGTTGGCCCCCACTAAGGACCCACGAAGGAGTGGGACACAAAGGAATGGCTCGAGCAGGCTAATCAATTGAAGTGCCAGCAAAAAAACGGAGGCTCGGTATTTCCTGTGCCTCCTCAGCACTGTTAATCGTCAGGGGTTTTTGTTTCCAGGCTTAAAAAGCTGTCATTTTAATAGGCTATTCTCTTGGCATTTTTTTCCTCGCGCATTTGTCAATAATCCTCAAACAGCGGAAGCTTTGTTATCCCAACTAATTGGAGTCAAGTAGGGCTCCGATAAAAGATTTTTCACGACTGAGCCCTGGGAAAAATGCAAAGGGATTTTAATTTTCAATAAAATATGCAGATCAGTAGAAATTAGCGGTGAGGAAGGGGGTCTGGAGGCCGCTTGAATAACGGCGCTGCTCAGACGGCCGCAGCTCAAGGGACTTAATGAGGATGTGAGCGGGCTGCTTGCACTGCTGCAGGGCTGGAGGGGCTGGGGGGGTCAGTGCTGGACCCTGCAGTGATGGCAGCATCCCCGGGCCTGCCTGCCCACCTCCGCCACCATCGGAGGGAAATGGATGGCTCGGGGGCTGTTTAGTTTTCAAGCGGTATTTTTGCAGAGCCACTTATCTGGCACGTTGCATCAAGCTGCTCCGGGGGCGGATATGTTTTAGGTTGCACTTTGTTGTTTTCATATATAAATGAGGGACTTTTGGGTCTCTCTCGGGGTGGCCTCACTGTGCAGCTCCCATTAAGCCAAGCACAGGCACAGGTTCGGCCTCGCACCTTCCTATCCCAGCAGTCACTGTTTGGACCCGCAGGCATAGGCTTGGGGTGGGATGCACTGGGCTCCTGGAAGCATCCTGGGTGTCAGATGCTCATTTCTGCTGCTGCAGCCTCCAGCCAGTGAACGGGCAATTGGGAGCAGAGCTAACAATCCCTCTGGCTGCACCAGCCGTGCTGCATGGCTGTGTTTGCTCCAATGGCCTCTTGTGTTCCTGCTGCTGGGTGCACTGGGGGCTTGCAGTGGTGACCTGGAGTACAGCGCTTCCCAGCTGCAGGGACTGAGCAGAGCTGTGGGTTTGCTCTGGCTGTTTGTCCTTGCATTAGAGCCATGGGGATTCACACAAGGCTGCCCATGGAAGTGCTGTCCCCTACCCCAGCTGTCCCCTGCCCTGTCCCCAGCTGCATATGAGCACACTGCTCACCGCCTCTGCTCCGCAAGCACCACACAGGAGCTCCCTCCTGCTTTTCCAGCAGCTCTTCCCAGCACCTTTTAGGACCATTTGGCACAAGTGCCTCCCCCCAGTCCTACTCTGCACAGGGCAGGAGGCAGCCCTCAGTTGGGCTCAGGAGGGTTCTGAGGGCAGGATGGAGCCGGTGGCCCCATGGAGATGTGGGGAGCAGCCCCCCCCGGAGCCAGCGGCACCCCTGGAGCCAGCAGCACGCACGGGGGCTCATGGAGGGCCCGAGGGAAGCACAGCTGAGCCGTCACCTGTTGGAGCTCAGACAGCCACAGCTGCGCCCGCAGCTTTGAACCCTCCGGATTAGGCAGACGAGTGCCCCACATGCACTTGTGCTCCGCATGCCAATGCCTTCCTCCTCCTCCTCCTCCTCCTCCTCCTCCTCCTCCTCCTCCTGCAGGCTCCCTCCTCTCGGTGCGCTGCTGGAGCTGCACGCACGGCACAGGGTCTCACACTGACGGAGCAGTGGAGGCGTCTGCAATGAAGATAAGCTGACACAACGCTCAGTGCTTGAGGAGTTTCCCTTTTGCTTTTGGCCCCAGCGTGAGCAAAATGCGGTGTCTCCAGGTGGTTCCTCAGCTCACCCCAATGGTTCAGCACCGCCTGAGCTGCAGAGTGCTGCTCGGAGGTCAGGATGTGCCATTGGCCATTCCGGGTGGAGGGGCATCGCTCTGCCTCTGGGTTGTCGGATTTTTGCCTTTTTAAAGCTCTCCTCCGTGTGCCATACTTCTAAGATCGCCCCGTCTTGCTGTCTGCTCCCCGTGCTCGTGCTTTGGGTCTGTTTAAGAGCGGGGCTGTAACATTAAGGAGATTTATGGCCGACTCTGGAGTGGAAGGGCAGAGAGGCTGCTGGTTTTTTCTTTTTCCTCAGGTGAAAGAAAACCTCGAATGTTAACTCACGAGACATTACAACGACTGCTCCTTCAATCTTTGATTTATGAGCTCAAATTTATGAGTTAAAAATTATTATTCCACTCGCATATATTTTTTCCCCTGGTCGTTTTAGTGCTTGTGAAAGGTGAGGGTTTTGACAGCTCCTGGAAACAAAAGCCTTTAATATCTCCCTGAGCGAGGCTCTCCCAGGCCAGAAGAGATCTGCCAGCGGCTTTTCCTCGCCGCCGCAGATATTGCTCGCTCCAGCCCCGGCTTATCCAAACAGAGCGGGACTTCTGCAGGAGATAAGGAAGGGCTGATGAGCAGCATCCGTCCTTCGTGCCTCCGGGATCCTCCTCCGCATCCGGAGTCAGGCTGGAGACAGCAGCTGCCACAAGGATGCCCGCCGCGGCTTTGTTTTTGGGCTTCTTTTTTTCCAGGCACTTTAGCAGGGGATCTGTGGGAGCCCTGGCTCTGTTGATTGCAGCGAATGGGTAGAACTGGGCTTTTAGTAAATAAGTTGTGTGTTTCCCGAGCACCATCACACTGCAGTGAGCTGTGCCTGCTCGCCCTCTTCCTCCTGGGCAGCTCCAGGTCTTGCTGGTCCCATTGGAAAAATTTCTTCTCCAAAAGGGCATTCAGGCACTGGCACTGCTGCCCCGGGATGCAGTGGGGTCACCATCCATGGAGGTGTTCCCGAATCGCAGGGATGTGGCACTCGGGGACATGGTCAATGGGCACGGTGGGATCTGAGAGGGGCTGGGGATCTCACAGGGCTTTCCCAACCTGAATGTCTCTGTGATTCTATGGTGAAGGACCCACCCCATCCCCAAGCAGTACCAGCGGCTCAGGCAGCCTTTAAAAGGTGACATCCGTGAGATGCCAAGGAGCAAATAGATCCTCTTTAAAGCATACATCACACAGTGTCTGTGTGCCCGGGGATTAAAACCTTCATGGAGCTCGGGAAACAGTGCCAGAGCCCCTGCTGCACTTCATTAGAGTGCATTTTTGACGCAGCTTGCCTTATTCAGTAACAATTTAGTTGACCAAAAACAGAATCAGAGAGAACAAGGCAACTCTGTGGCATTTTGTTGCATTTTCACTTTCAGCATTTTTTCATGTCTGTTTGCCATCTGCTGCCACAGCAATGGGAAAGTGGTGGTGGTGATGGTGGTGGTGATGGTGGTGGTGGTGATGGTGGTGGTGGTGGTGGTGATGGTGTTGATGGTGGTGGTGGTGATGGTGGTGGTGGTGATGGTGGTGGTGGTGGTGGTGGTGGTGGTGCTGGTGCTGTGCTGGAAGGAAAGCGGAGGCCCCAAAAAGCAGCTGGGAGCGATGAGGTGCCTCCCAGCCATGGTGACTGGCTGTCCCCAGTGCAGAAGATACCTCTAGTTTTACTGGTCAGGAAAAGAAAACGTTGGGGTTTGGGCTGTTGGAATGCCAAAGCAGAAAGGCCGTGTCTGAGCCTCTTGAGTTTGAGAGTGGAATATTTGGGAGTGGGCTTTGCATGGACAGAGTCTGCAGGCGCTTCTCCACGTGAGTCCTCATGGGGTCGATCTGCCCTGGGCTGCGTTTTTGTCCCATTCTGTGCCCATGGATAGACCAGGTGTACCACTTGTTGTAACCTGCTTCCTTCGAGGGGCACAAGGAGTTTGAGGTAGAACAAGTGCTGTTGGGTGTCCAGATTCAGGCATCCCTATCCATGCCTGTCCCCCCCGGTCCTCCCACAGAGCGCACTGAGGGATCCCTGGGATCTAGCACAGCCCTTGCATTCTCCTCTATCCGCACACCACGTGCATCGATGGACCTCTCCCGTCCGTGGGATTCCTGGTGCTGGGTGAGCTGGAGCTCAGGGCCGGGTGATGTGAAGTCGTGAGCGATGCTGCTGAGGTCAGGTGTGGGCAGAAGGGCTCCGGGGGGGCTGTGCAGGCAGTCTGAGCCGGGCCCAGCGCGTGCATCATCCACAGGAGCAGGCAGCCAGCGTTCCCACCGCGCGTGTCATGGTTCCTGGGATAACCAAGGCGTCCGTACAAACAAAACACAGCAACCCTCCGTCTCTCCGGAGACAAGTCACAAACAGAGAGCCAGGCCAAGCCCATTGATGGAGCTGCATGCAGTGAATCACCCACCCAGCTGCAGCTGAAGCAATTTGGGTCAAATATGCACCCTGGCAGAACTCCACTGGCTTATCTTGTGCTTTGCTTGCTACACCTCAGCTCAAGGTTTGCTTTGCAGTGCTTTCAGCTGGCTGCAGAGTGCTCCGTGCTGAGGGTGAGCACTGCTTGCGCTTGTACCTGCTTGGACCCTTTTATTCCCGTTAACGATGACGGCAGTTTTCTTCCTGGCTGACATTCCCTGCAGCTGAGCACAGAGGATGGAGACATTCACGAGGATCTGCACTGAGCTCTGCCTGTTCCCAGGGGCATTGCAGAGCATTCAGACCCCCAGCAGCTGTGGAGGGGGACCGGGACCTGCCCAGTGCGGGGCTGGGGCTGTGCCCACCTCTGTGCGGGGCTGCAGTGAGCTCCAGGCACAGCTCCTGCTCCGCAAGTGTGGGCCCAGGGGACCTTCCTCCAAGATTACATCAGTAGCATGAGGATGCTGAGTGTACTGTCTGGGAATCTAGAAGACGAGGGCTGTTTTGTTGTGTTTGTTTTTTTTTTCTTTGAGATTATGTATATGATAAAATATGCTCTTCTGACTCTCTTTCGGGCCGCTTGCAGAAGGGATGTGCTGCAATAGGAACGTTGTGTGGTTTGCCCATACCTGGGGCAGTTTCGTTTGCTGGGACAGGAGCAGGGCTGGGCTCCAGGCTTCTGCCCAGTTTGGTCCCAGTAATAAATCCCACGGGGAGGGATGTGCATAGTGCTGCCCTCTCTGCTGATGGGGTCACGGCAGGGGCTGGGCCGCAGTGGGATGCTCTGCATGTAGGTACCACTGTGAGGATGCTGTAAGCAGCAAACAGCTCAGCAAGGCTTTATTTGTGCTGTGCAGATCTCCTTGGAGCTGTTAATGGACGTTGGGTGGCACAGGCTGCCCAGAGCTGTGGGTGCCTCATCCCTGGAGGTGCCTGAGGCCATGGATGGGCCCTGGGCAGCCTGAGCTGCGGTGGGGGGGCACCCAGCCCATGGCAGGGGTGGGGCTGGGAGATCCCTTCCAGCCCAGCCATTCTGTGATTGTATGAAAGATTTCAGCAGATGTGGGATGCAGCTTCGTACGACAAGAGAACGTGGTGTTTCCAGCTTCCTAGCAGGGGATTTTACCCCAGGAGAGGGAATGAGGTGGGAGAAGGCTGGATATTAGGAAAAGTTGCTTTTCCCAAAGTGCAATCAGGCACTGGGACAGGCTGCAAAGGGAGTTGGGGGTTCACTGTCCCTGAAGGTGTTCAAGTGGAGACGTGGCACTGAGGGACGTGGTCAGTAATGTGGTGGGATGGGTTGGGGTTGGACTGATGATCTGAGAGGGCTTTTGCAACCCGAATGGTTCTATGACTCTGATTCTGCACAGGAGCAGAGCAGCACAGCTGGAGCTGCCCGATATGCAGGGACATGCAGGTCCTGGTGCAACGCAGAGTGAATGCAGAGGGACGAGGGCACCTCAAGGGATTTCCCTGTGGGGTTGAGCTGCTGGAAACAAGTGCTGAAGAGGGGAGAGGCAGAGAGGATCCCGTTCCTCGATTCGAGTCCTGCCCCGGGCAGCTGGGGATTAGCCATAGGGGTCTGCAGAAGGGGCAGAGTGCAGGGCTGCCTTCACTCCGGCACACAGAGCATAGTTGAGCACAGGCCAGGCGCTGGTGTGGGCTGCACAGCACAGACCCCTCCTGCTGCGAGCAGCACCGCTCCAGCTGGCAGCACCTCCAAAAAGGCTCAAAGTGTGTCCAGCCTGGGCCCAGGGTGAGCTCTGGTCCCAGAAGGGAATGAGGAGGGCAGCAGGTGGCCAGATGGGACCCGTGTCAGTTCTGGTGTCAGCACAGTGCCACGAGCCCCAACCCTCTTGAGTGGAGGAGTGGAGGTCAGGACACGTCCCTGTGCCCATCGGGTGGTGGCAGCGATGCTCAGTGCCCGGCCCGCGGGGCGCTGGGCAGCAAAACATCTCTACAAACCCCCAGATTTGTTCCCTATCAACACAGCAGCAAGAAAGTGAAATTTTAGCAGGGGGGACACAGAAGAAAGTTGTCTGCGGGGATGTTTGTAAATCGCTCCCCGAGTACAGAGCGGGCAGGAATTGCTCCAAATGTGCAGTTTGAACCCAAAGAAGCTAAAACAAACAAACACACAGAACAGCAAAAAGAAAGAAAAGCACTTGGCCGCGTTCTTCGTGGTTCCTTCCCCCTCCTTTCTGATCGTCTCTGTCTCGTCCCCCCTGGTAGAGGCGATAAGTGAGGATTTCACCCATCTTTTCAAAGTAGCGCGGAGGAAGAAAGCAGCCTTTGTGGAGGGGGTTCTGAAGTTCTCTGTTCTGGGAAGGTTGGAAATAGCACACAAACATCCTTTCTCGCTATATTGTGTCGCTTCCAGCTCTAAGCTCCACCACGACCCAGATGTTTAGATGCTGATGCCGAAAAGGAAAATAAGAGCCACGGAGAGAAAGCCAAGGGAGTGGGATGCGGTGCAAAATGTGCATCCAGAAACCTGCTCGGAGCTGGGTCGGCTGCCTGGCTTTCACAGTCAGGGAGAGGAGTTAGTGGGGCAGACTGAGACACTGTGACCTAATCTTAACTCAGCGGGCACTGCGGGGACTGCTGGGCCAACTGCACATCCCCTTCCATGCAACTGTGCAGCGCTGCTGCAAAACTGTGCACATTCAGCCTTGAATGTATTCAGGGTTTGTTGCCACTGAGATATTTTTCTGCCAATTGTCCTTTTATCACCTCTCTGTTACTGAGTGCTGTTTTCTTGACCTTGCCACAATTATCAGTGCGTGTTCATCGTTTTGCTTTTGCAGCTATCTGTGTTCAGAAGGACGGAGCTCCTTGGGTGGATGTGAGGAATAGCTCTGATCCTGAATAACTGATTAGATATGGGAAGCTGAGCGTGAAACTTTTCTTTGTTGTTTACATCCTCATTGTCCATATCCTATGGTCTGATTTTCGAGTGGTCCTGTGTGGGACTGGGAGTTGGACTCGATGACCCTTATGGGTCCCTTCCAACTCGGGATGCTCTATGATTCTGTGATTCTCTCTCATTATCCCATCTCAGCAGGAACTAACCACATGTCCACCCCTAGTCCACTCTCTTTGTTCTGCCCCAGCCTGGGCTGCTGTCCCACAATGGGAACTGCACAGGGATGGGGTGACCCAGGACATGAGGGTGACCTGTTATCTCCAGAGATGTGCTCTGTTTCATGCTGCACTTCTGCACCTCCTAAGCTTGCATGAGTGCCCAGTGCGGCCCTCCTTCTGTCCCACTGTCCCCATGTACCCTCCAACCTCCACAAAGACCCCGCTCCTCACCCTCCCTTTCCCCAGTCGTGCTTAATTCAATTTGCTTCTCCCTAACCAACTTCCCATAGTTTGACCATTAACAAATGGACTTGGCCGGAGGCCTCGGGGACCATTTGCATGATAAACCTTCTGCCACAGCACGCGTGCCAGCCCCGGGCACCGGCAAACCCAGGGCTGTGCCAGCATCCCTCGCCCGGCACGCTGCAAGGAGCCAAATCTGCGCCGCACCGCTGCCAGCTCAGAGAGAAAGGGGTGAGGGAGCTGCACACAAAGAGCGGTCTATAGCCCGACCGGGCACCTGACACTGGGAGGAGGGAGGGCTGAGACGTGCTTAGCCCTGATAATCCCCAGTTTGAGTTTTATACATATATATATATATATATGATTTTTTTTAATCAAAAGCACAGCAACAGCTGGGGCTGAGGCTTTCCAGGAGATGAACTCATGAACAACTGTTCAAAATAACTTTATTCGTACTGCTATTAGATCAGTCCACTGGGGAGCAACCAATTACTTTTGATTACTCGAGGCAGATAAGGCTGGGGCAGCGCCGAGAACCACGCGCTGCAGGAGAGGGTGTGTAGGGCACGGCACCCAGCGCCTGTGTGAGCCCCCAGCGCTGTGGGTCTGAGTGCTTTGCAGGGGGCTTTGCAGACGTGCGTGGTGCAGGCACAGAGGATGCAGCAGGCACACACGTGTGCCATGGGCATGCTGGTGGGGTTTGCAGGCAGATGTGTGCTCTTTCTGCCTACAAACCAATTAGCAGGCTCCTTAACCTGCCTGCAGCTGGGCTGTCCGTCTCGCTTGCAAGCCCTCAGCATGGAGGCAGCACTGGGAAGTGTGGGGGGGTTGAGCAGGGCAGGTCCCGGCAGCTGGGACGAGCCATGCCCAGTCCTGTTGGTACAGCAGTGCTGGCAGAAGTCAGCGTGGGCAAGGAAGCGAGAAGCTTCCAAATTATTTCTCATCATCTGTTTGCACAAAATCCATGTGCGTGGTGGGCGAGGAATGGAGAAGGAGGCTGACGTCCCCTCACACTGCTTCAAGGCAGAGCTGAGCTGCTGGGGTGCAGATTTGGGCTGTTGGGGTGCAGGCTCTGTGCAAGCTACTCTCTGTCCCAGGCAGGGCTGCACATTTCCACCTCTTCCTGTACTGAGCCAGGCTCCTCCATAAGGTCCCCATGATATCCCATTGCTGTGCACCGATGAGGGGTGGCAGCACCCCGCTGCTGTTGTACAAAGCATATGACTTTTGTTTGCAGCGTATGCTTATTCACCCTACTCAGGGTTAAAGTGCATTCAATCAGCTGAGGCCAGTGCCGGAGATCTGTGCTTTCCAGCATGACATCAAGCAAACCTGAGTGTGCGAGCTGCTCGCCAGCACAACGCTCTCCCAAGGGAAGGAAAGGTGGAAGCTGAAACACTGCGAACGGGGCTGCAGGGAACAGCCTGCACTGGCCAGGAGACAGACAGCATGAGCTAATAGGTCTTTTCCATTTCTCGCTCCTGTGATTCAAGAAGTCCTGTCGCTAGGGATTGTTTAAAAATAGGCTGGATGAAACACACGGCGGTGGATGGACCGATCAGCCCTGCCTTGGCTGGGGGACAGGTTGGTCTAACGGGACTTTTCCATCGCGCCGTCCCATGATTAATCAGGACAAGAAAAGAAGTAGGAAATTGATAAACACAATAGTAATTGCATCCAGCGTTTGCCTTAGTCAGGTTATTGTAATCCTGACATCATGTCTTGAAAAGAAGACTGGAAATAAATCTCGGGCAGATAGGATCTGCTTGTGGGGGCCGTGTGGTGCAGCGGGCTGCAGGAGGGCAGGGGTTAAGCAGCACGGAGCTGCTTGTCCCAGGTCCCAAACCTGCAATGGGGCGGGTGGCTGCCGGGGGACACCTCGCTCCTTCTGTGCTCCTCGGCCTTTCCTGCTAAAAACACAACCCCTTGGGAAAAAGGAATAAATGCAAACCTCCAAGTGTGTTCCAAACACGTTCTGAGGGGGTTGGTGAGTTTTTCCTGCCTGGTCCCGAAGCCCTCGCTGCTCTGCGGAGGTGCAGCACAGATCACACGCGGTGTCTGCACAGTGCACATCAGGGTCGGTCTGTCCCTCTGCCCTCTGTCACTGCTGCAGGTGGGTGGGTGTGAGCCATGTGGAGAGGTGCTCTGAGCCCACGGAACACCCACCCATCGTGGACCTCACCAGGGTCACACAGGTCCTGGTGGAAATCACAGTGTCAGGGAGGGGAATAAAACATTCTCCCTTTTTTTCCTAACAGATCTCCATTGGTGGGAGGTCTCGGCCTGAAACTGAAGCAAAATCACAGCTGAAACAGAGAAACATGGAGCAGGACACGCGGCCCTGCTGCACGCAGGAAAGCTCTGAGCATCGCCAGCCCAAGAAGTGCCCCGGCTGCATTCACAGCCAGCACAAGGCCACGTGCAGGGGAGATGCCCCCACCTTTCAGGATGAGAGGTGCTGCAAACTGCCCCGTCTCAGATCCTCGGGATGTTTTGGGGTGCTGCAGGGGGATGGGAGCTGCACAGCCAGCACAAGATGCTGCGGGGTGATGCAGAGAGGGCAGGGGAGGGGAAGCTGTCTGTGCACCAGGAGCCTCAGGCAGGATTGCAATATTGAGACAGAGGTTTGGCTGCTGCACGCAGCACTTCCCATGCAGTCATGCTGCAGCGTAGCAAAAGGAACTTCTATTATTTTTGTTATCAATTTAGTTCTGCCTGTTGCTTGAGGAGAGTGGTGCCCCATGCTGCTGCTCGCAGCGGGCGGCACTGCCCTCTAGTGCGGCTGTATCTGTCGGCCAGCTGCTGGGGTTGGGGTGTTTCTTTTGATGTTTCTGGTTTTTTTTCCTTGTTTCTTTTTCTTATTTTTTTTTTCCTTTTGGTCTTTGGTTTTGTTTTTTTAGGCTTTTGGCTTTTATGAAAAAATAAGGGTCTCTCCTACCCTGAAGGCTGAGGGAGCTGGGGTTGTTCAGCCAGGGAAAGGAAGGCTCCAGGGAGAGCTGATTGTGGCCTTTCAGGAGCTTATGAACAGGAGGGAGAGCAACTTTTTATATGGGCAGACAGTGATGGGACAAGGGGGAATGAATCATAGAATCATAGAATCATTTTGATTGGAAAAGACCACTAAGATCATCATGTCCAACTGTTAACCCATCCCCACCACATCCCTGGGCAAGGAGAGGTAGCCAGGGGAGTCAGATGATTAGAGACCCTTTTCTGTCTTCCATCCTAAGTATATCTGTGCTTGCAACTTCCTCGGAGGATGAGGAATCACAGAATCACAGAACGGTTGGAGTTGGAAGGGACCTCTGAAGGCTGCTGGGTCCCACTCCCTGCACTGAGCAGGGACACCCACAGCTCCATCAGTGCTCAGAGCCCCGTTCAGCCTGACCATGGGTGTCTGCAGGGACAGGGCACCGCCACCTCTCTGGGCACCCTGTGCCATTCCTCACCACCCTTAGCATAAGCAGCTTCCTCCTTACATCCAGTCTAGGACAAAGCAGTGAGGCTGTGAGCATACCAAAGCCTACAGAGCCCAAGTCCCAAGCCGCTCCTCCAGCCACAGCACTACCCGGTGCTGGGGCACTGCCCTCACCCTAAAGCTCTGCAAAGCACTCACCATTACTGGGACAATGCTTCAGTGATCTGTGAGCACTGGTGGACCGTGACATTTAATTACCCTCCACAGTAGCATCACCTGCCTGGCTTCCCTAGCTCAAAACCTGGGATGAGAGGGACGTGTCCATCTGTCCAGCACCACACAACCTGGGCCATAATCTCCCTGCTACTCACTGCAGGGTTTTCCCAGGAACCAGAACCAAACATTATAGTCTGCTGGGACTATGAGTCTGTGCTTTCTGCTCATGGGGACAGCGTGGCAGTGGGGTGTTGGGTGCTCTAAGGACAGCACCACTGGGCACAGCCAATGCAAAGTGCTCAGCATCCCTCTGCTCCCCTGCTGTGGAGATCTCCAAGGAGTTCAGATGCAGATGTTCAGTAACACCAGGACACGCGGAGCGTTGTTCACGTTCATGGCTATTGGCGCTGCTCAGCCACGCATATGGTTATTTTCCTTGGCCCCGACAGAGAAATGAGCTCCTCAAGGACTTTTCATTAAGCAAAAATTTATGAGAGAGAATGAAAATTATGTTTCACTGTCTGAGGTCTGAGCCGGTGCTGTTTCTTCAGACGTTTTAGTAACGCAGCTTGGCAAAGGGCTGGAGAACATCTCCACTGGAACAGGAATTTCGCAGGGACACTGGAGCCGCCTGCATTGGCCACTGAGTCCCCATATGGGCGCTGCCCCGATCGAGGTCTGTCCCCTCAGAGCCGCAACAAGAGCAAAAACACCCCATGAAAAATAACGTGAGTGTGATGTAAAGCGTCGCTGGGATTTGATGCTAATTTTAGTGGTCACCTTGGCTGCGTTTGAGGAAGTCGCCGGTGCTGCCAAGAGCGAATTTACCTGATGATGAATGAGGAATCGGAGCATAAAATAAATAAATATCAGCAACACCTTTTCTTTCATGCTTTTTTGGCAGGTCGGTGTCATCCAAGGTCACACATTTGTGCGTTAGGAGAACTACTGCCAGAGCTCAGAGCTCTAAAATCCTTTCTAAGTGAAGAGCAGCGTCCTTGAGGGCTGGACTTAAAGACTGAACCGGAGCCTCCCAGAAACTCTTGCCATTGGTTGGTTTTTCCCGTAGGTGTTAATCTTCTTTCTTTGTACTCTTTCTCAGGCTTGGAAAGAACGTGCTGGAGTTCTGCACGAATTCCATGCTTTCCTCCTGGAAGTGCAGCAGGACGGAGGGGCCGTGGGTGTGCGTCCTGTAAGTGAGGTCAGACCTCGAGCTGTGAGCTGGGGGACACACAGTGCTCGGGGGGAACCTTCTCCTGTTCACGGGACAACTTCCTGCAGAGTTGGTTTTCTGTGCTCTAAAACTGAGAAAAAGCGGAGTATATTTTTTTCAGCAAATGCAACAAATCGCAGCAAGCAGGAATGGCATCCCCAGCACACAGCTGCCCGGTGCTGCGGTCTCCTGCACGTCCCTCCAAAGCACCCTTCCGCTGTCAGAGGATGGATCCTGGGCCACAGCCCTGGGGACATACAGCTCTCCCAGCAGTTTTATGACTTCTCTTAACTGCTTTGTCTTCCCAAGGAAAACTGGAAGGGAGTTGAGAACCATAGAATCGTAGAACGGTTTGAGTTGGAAGAGACCTTTAAAGGCCGTCTGGTCCAACTCCCAGCAATGAAAGGGACACCCACAGCTCCATCAGGTGCTCAGGTCCTGGTCTTTCACAGGATGGCCTTTCAAGATGTGCTTTTTATTATTATTCCCCCCCCCCCTCCCCCCAAAGAGAATGCGTAAGGATACAAACATAACCCAACCTACGCAGGAGGGCAGAGGGAAAGGTTGTGCTACATGAAGCATTATGTGGAGACAGGACACAGCCGGATGTGTAGGAACCCTCAGAGAAAATGATAAATGGAAGCCGTAATTTTTATTGGGGAAGGGGCAGATCATGGGTGAGGGAACAAAATAATAAAGAAAAGCATAAATTAGCAGCATTGCTTGACAGCAGGAGCTGAAAGTTTTTGGCTCATATATAATGCACATATCTTGTGGAACATGACCCAGCACAGTGCATGGAAATTACCTACAGAAGGACTTTCTATTAAGCCATATTAGGGTGAACTCTCCCTACAAGTGCTCCAAAGATGGATGTCCATGAGGCACTGCTGCACTTTGCTTCCTGTCACTGCTGAACCACATCCTGCAGCACCTGTGGTGCTGCTCTGCTTTAGCGTGTCCATGTATTTCATAGAGGCAGGATAAAAGTCACAGTGAAGGGCCAGTGCACCTTCTAAGCCCAATACAAACCCTTGAGATACTCTGTATTTCTCCTTAGGAACAATCTGGATGGTTTTTGGGCAGCTGCCTGTTCTTTCACCCATCCAGCAAAGCTGGGCATTGGTCCCCATCCTATTGCGAGTGCCTTGGGCTATGAGGTAATGCACTGCCTCGTGGAGCTTCTGGCATTTACCCAGGAAAAGATGTAGTGTGCCATGGAACAGCACTGCAGATGGATCCAAGACCCTCCATCACTGGGAGTGTGCAGGATCATCACATCCAGGATGAGGAATGTCACTGCCAGGGTGCACAGCTAAGAAGAAGGGATGCCCCTGCCCATCCCAGTGCCAGCATGAATTTGGCTGGGATCTGGCACCCTTGGATCTGGGTGCTGCTGGGACATGCACAGCCTGCAAAGTCATCAGGAAGCAAAGCCTTACCTTGGAGAGAAGTGTTAAACCAGGACAGCTCATCTGTGTAGGGAGTGATGGCACAGGGACAGCCCAGAGGAGGGCAAGGACTGGAGGCTTTGGTGAACTGACAGCAGAAGTGGCAGTGGGGACAGACTCCCATCTGCACAGGGCAGCCATTCCCTGCCAGACCCAGGCTGTAGTCTCCAGCTCTCCGTAGACACATCGGCACCAGACCCTTGGCTGGGATGGCTCACACAGAGCCCCCCTTTTCCTTTGCACTGCATCTCCAGAAGATGAGCGTCCCTGGGGGGATTTGCTGCGTGCCATGAAAGCGCAGTGACTCCGTGTCTGCTGGATCAAAGGAAAGGAGCGGGAGAGGCATGAGCACCTCTCCGTGACACATTTCCACCCACCACACTTCTCAAAGAACCAGCTTGCTCTTCCCAAATCTCATCCTGACAGCCAAGTTTGTCTATAAACCCAATGGGTTTCCATGGGTTTGAGTCCGTCTACTGATCCCTTCTGGATGCCAGAAGTGCCTCCTCCAGCCAGACTTCCCTGCTAATTGTCCTTAGGATTGGTTTGGAAAATTGCATAAGCCCTGGGTTAGGGCTGCCTGCATCTCTCATCCCAGTGCCTAAGGCTTCATGGGGCAAGGACTAAAGAGCTGCGAAACGCAGAGATATAACAGATGTTGACATGTAGTGAAAATACGAGACGCGGGAGCCTAAGATAATAAATCTGAAAAATTAACACGTAGGAGGACGAAAAAAGGAGCAATATGTTTTGGTAATCATTCTGAACTGCTGAACCCTTCTCCCGCAGTTCAAAAATCTCTGGTATTAAGCAGATGTCATTCAACCGATGATTAACACATTACCGAATTTCTCCAGTCGTTTAATAAAAGTTTTACATAACATGCAGGTAATTGCTTCCAAATGTCAAGGTAACAATGTGGGCTTCTATGGATGGCATTGTTTCCAGCATCAGGTGAAACCCCTCCATCGGGCGACGTCCCGCGCTGCCCAGCTGCTTTTCCCCTCACTGCTAATGCAGAGACAAAGGAACAGTCGGGGAAGATGAAAAGCCTTCGATCTGGTAATGTTCTCCTCCCTTCACATAGCCATGCAGGCAGCCAGCAGGCCTCGTGCTCTGAAACTGGGGCATGGGCATATGTCTTTGCTGGTTTTCTTCCCCTTTCCTTACTAGATCTTGTTGCTGCTGGACGCAATAGGTGATGGAAGAGGCGGATGCAAGCAGGGTGAGTGCAAGATACAGGCAGCAGGGATGGGTGATGCTCTAATAGGCTCACAGCCATCCAGCCCATTTCTGCAGGAGCTCCCTCCCCATCCCTGAGCCCCCAAGTTCAAAACCTGAACTTCCCCTCCATGGGAGCAGAAGGAATACATCCCAAGCGGGTTCTCTGCTGGAGTGCTATCTCTGTGTGCAATTGAGTGCTCGCACTGGTGCAGGACCCCACCTGTTATTGCAGCGTTGCTTGCAGAGAGGTGTGAGAGTGATGGATGCCTGGGGCTGGGGGAGCCCAGCAGGCTGCAAACTGTGTGCAGGCTCTGCGAATTGCTAGCTGGTTGTTTTCAGGGCTGCAAATGAGCTTCCCGAATTATTAGAGCTGGAGAACAGGATGCTTTTTGAACAACTGATCCGTTGCAAGACGTATCCCATGTTCGTCAGTGTCCACTGTGACTCCAGCGGGAGAAACCTTGACCAAACCTCAGCGTGGCTGTGAGAAGTGCATGTGTATGTCAGAGCCATGATGTGACATTTCTCCTTAGGCAGCCTTAAGGGCTGGGTCCTGCTGCCATGGCAGGTGGCACACGCTCCGTCTGCTCACCAGCATCTGCACTGTGGATCCTGCTGATGCTGAGATGAACAGGGCTGGAACAGGATAGTCCCCAGTCATGTGAGCAGAGGGGAGGCCTGTCCCAGGGGCAGATCTCAGATGGCCCGGACCCCAGGAATGCAACGAGATAACCTCATCTCTGCACAGTATTGCTGCCCAGTTGCTCCTCCTTGGGTGTCCTGCAGCCCCCAGAGTATCTCCTGTGGCACCACACACCCCTGGGCTTCCCTAGACTGGGGGTTTCATCCAGTGGTGACCATTGCAATTGGGTCTGATTGGCATCCACTCTGTGCTACAAAGATGTGGGCTGACAGGGATGTGGTTGGTGGCACCAGAGCTGCCATGCAGCTGGCCAGCAAGGGGTCAATCTTGTAGGTTTCTCTGCACCTGGAAAATTCAGGGCTATTCCCAGCACCACTGCTTATGTCAGCTGCTATGGGCAGAATGATTTATGGCCATGTTATTAAAACCCAAGCTGTCAGTCCTGAGGCACGAGGCATATGGTGGTGGTGCTGGCGGGACATCCCTCAGACCACCTGGCTTCTCAGCACTGGTCAGCAGCCATGAGGTTGGGCAGCGGCTGACCCAGCCTCTTCCATTTTCATCATTGAAATCATCTGTTGTTCTTTTGGTTTTTTTTTAATCATTTCCACATTAACTTTTACCGTGAGTGAAAACCCAGCTCTTCTTGGTGTTTGTTCATTTACGAAGGTGCAAATCTGTGCACCTCAAGCTCCTCTATAAGGGTATGTCCCCTTCTGAGCACGCTGTGTGCTCCAGCAGTAACACAGCTATCTGTACTCCAGCTCCCTGTTCTTCCCCGCTCACCCAAAGACCAATCACCCTTTCCTACCCTACGTCATCCCATTGTTTTCAGAGGTCCAAAGCCCCCAGCCCCAGGGCAGTGGGGACCCACCTTATTTTCCAGCACACGGCAGTGGTGGGAACAGACCCACGACCTCTCCCCATCGGCACATGGGGCTGTGAGGGCTGCCAGGAGGGCTCTGCAGCGCTCAGTGCCTCTGCGCTGAAAAGCAATACCTGCTGAGATGAAACCGCTTGGCCTCCTTCCCCCTGTCTCCAAGGCAAACATAGACAGTTCTATTCATACCCACAAGTAATACATATTTCAGCATTTGATTCTTTTTTTGTGCGTGCTTTGTTTTATCTAGCGCCATGGAGCTTGGATGTCTTTTTCATCTCATATTGTGCTTTGGATGCAGCCTGTCTTATTCAGCCCTCTCGCTGCCTTCATAAAGAATAACAGCGGCGGTTGTTGTTTTTTCCCCTGGAGCACGGGCTGCTGTAAACCGAAGGGAAATGTCTTGCTGAAGGGGACAGCGACCGGGACGCTGCTGTGGCCATTTCCACAGCTCGAGCAGTTTTGCTTTGCACGGACAGCGAAGCATCCAGCTTGAAATTCATGCTGTGTAAGTGCCACCCAGCGGTGCCTGAGCCCTGCCATGCTGAAAAACAGGAGGAAAATACAGGGGGAGGGGAGAAAGGCTGGGGCTGGACACCTCCTTTTCACTCCTTCCCCTTCCCTCGTGCCCCATCCTTGCTCTGTACAACCAGGGCAATGCCTGTTTGGGACTGTCTAAAATACAACAAAGAACCTACCATGGCTCTGAATTATGTAAGATCTGCACATTTTACTTATTTCCACCTGAAATATAATTCTGGACAGAAATTTCCTCCTGCAGATGATTCTCTATCATCCAGTTTGGGATAACGCCCCGATTGCTGCACTCCACACGGTGCTGTCCCAGTCACTCTCATGAGTGATGCTGGAAGCAAGACGTCTTGTGGCAATATGTTCCCCTTGAACTGGGAATCATGGGTTTTAAGGCACCTAAAACCTGTGTCTGATGTCTGCGTTGACTCTTGTTTTCCTGTGGTTGGTACCATCTCAGCTGGAGGTGCTGCAAACCGGACAGGAGGAGGTGGGACGGGGCAGAGCTGGGAGTGCATTGCTGCAGCCCCGTGCATCTCAGCTGCGCCGAAGACAAATGAACTGGAGGAAGCATTTCCTCTGCCAAAGGCTCACACTCGGGAGGTTTCTGTTCACAGTGTAGGTCAAGAGTTGAAAAACGAAGAAGAAAGGAAAACAGATAGGAAGATCCATCTTCCCTCATAAAATCCCCAGAGCAGGGGGCATTGGGAAGTCATTTTTCACAGAGCTGAGAGCTGTTCCTGGCCCTTCAGCACGCATTATTCTCTTCTCCAGCCTCATGTGTTGGGACATCCGCGTGGAATGTTCCCTGCTCCTCCAGGAGCACTGCCCTGGGCTCTCTGGGTGCATCTTTCCTTGCAGCTTTGCGTCTTTGCACCTCTCTTTGCATCATGCCGGTTGAGGTTTGGGGCAATTCAGAGCCGCAGCCCCACGTGCACTGGCAATGGCTCCCGGTCTGCAAACGTTTTAAACTAACAGGGGCTGAGGTGCAAAGAGAAACGAGGGGCTGGGATTTGCTGGCATTAATGCGCAGGCTGAGAGGGACAGCTTTTAAGTGGAGAAAACCTATGCAACAAGAGGAAGGAGAATTTCGGTATGGTTAAAGCAAATCTAAATAAAATTCCTTTCTGGAAGGAATTCAAGAAAATTATTTTCCTTCTGTGTTTCTGTCTCTCTTCTTCTGGCTTATAAAAACACCTTGGCTTGGGTATTACATCAACTCTGCCTTTTATTAAAATCCCCTGCTCCGGTTGTGCAGATTTCATGCTGTTACATGAAAGTAAAATTTTACGACCAGAAGCTGAAATTAGGAAGGAAACTTTTTTGTTGTCGACGTGTGCTGGATGTCACTGGTAGTCACGAGGCTCTGCTTCTCTGTGTCGTTTCACAAAGGCAGCCAGCACTCCAGGTTTTGGCAGCTTTTTGGGGGTGTGCGTTCCAAACAGGTGCTAGCACAGGGGCAGCACGAAGGGCCAGGTGCCATGCTCTGTGCACTGCCACAGTCACCTTCCAGCGAGCGGAGTTCCCATTGCTCTTTCAGAAGAGGACAGAAACGCATTTCACTGCAGGGATAGTGCCCAGCGTGGGTCAGTCCCACAACGTGAGCAAAGCATCTGTGCAGAAGTGAGAGCTGGTCCACCTCTAAAGCCCCCGGTGTGATGCGGTACTGAGGGACATGGTTTGGTGGTCACGGTGGGGATGGGCTGGGCTTGGGCTTGGTGATCTTAGTGGTCTTTTCCAACCTTAATGATTCTGGAGTTCTGTGCTTTGAGCCCATAGTGAGCAGCAGCTGCTGGGTGGTGCCAGCTGACCTTCGTTTTCGCCATCTCTCTCTGTAAAGGTGGTACTTGTGTCTGCCCATGAGTTTCTCTCTCTCCTGCTAAAATATATGATTTGTATATACTATATGTATATATCATTGTATATGTGTGTATATATAATATGTATATTATATACATATATATATGTATTACATACATATTACATGTACGTATAAAGGTGGAAAATTGTTTTAAAAGTCATCCTGTCCTTCCCTGTTGGGTGAGCTGTACTGAGCCTAGGGAGCTGCCACATCTGGTGGAGTTCTGAGGACGTGAGCTGCATGGGACAAGACAACAGTCCCAGCTCTGAGCTGGGTGTTACTGATGGGGACTCAGCAAGGCAGCTTTGCATCCCCAACTCTGGTCCCTGCTGCGTTTCTGTTCCCGGCCCTCTGGACTGCTCCAGGACCCCTGGGTTGGGACCACCCCACAGCCCAGCAAGGACTTGAGGTGGGGACCTTTGCTGGCAGCCTGGGGATGAGAGGACACCTCAAGGACAGTTCCTTGTGCACAGCTGGGAGTGGAGCTGGGCTGTCCTGAGGCACTGGCCACAGCTGGGATAGGAGCTGTAGGTCAAGCCCAGTGGCCCCTCTGTTTCCTTCCAGCCCAAATGTCTGTGCAACCTACTCCTGCCCCAGGAAGATTTACGGAGCAGCAGTAAGTATTTCACCAGTTCTTTATTAATAATGCGGCAATAAAAGAAGTGCAGCCTTTCTTTCCAAGGACTCACAGAGCCCTTAATAATCCAAGGAGGGATTTGGCTCACCCCAGTAGATAGCTCACTGGTGGGCATGCTTTACGGCCCCTTTGTTGGAGAGGGGCTGTCCCCCATCATCAAAGTGCGAACTGAGGCTCCGTGATGGGCTACCCCATAAATCTCTCCTCCCTAATCCTTTCCTTTCTACCATTTGCAAACTGGAGGAGAAGGGAGGGGGATCGGACAAGGCAGGCCATGGGTTTAACCCTTTGTGCTTTGGGGGATCTTCTCTTTCTGAGCAGAAGGACCAAGTGTGTGAAAGAAGGGCTGGTCTGTGGCAGCCTTGGAGAAGCAGGTAGCTGTGTTCAGCCATTCAACCCCAAAGGACAGCTTAAAGAGCTCCTTTGGAAGTTTAATAAGTTCACCACTGTATGTTAGAAATAAATCTGGCTGCATTACAATCACTTCAAACTGCTCGAGCAATAAATGCAGAGCTCTGCTCTTGTTCATCCATTATGTGGGTAGCCTTGCTTCACTCCTCGCTTGGGTTCTGGCTGAGATGCCAGAATGCTCAGCCCCAAAATCAGAGCCAAATCAATGCTATGGAGACCACAAGCCTGGGGTACGGACATGAGGTGATCTAGGGCTTGGTCTGGGGCCACCTCAGGTCTGAGGCCAAATCTAAAGCCCAGTGGGCTCTGGGAAAGTAAGGAGACCATCTGAGTCAACCTCTGAAATCTCCTTTTGCTTTGTGATTGGGGATGTATGGGGCTCGGTAAAGCCACATGGCATCCTGGCTGCATGGTGGCTGGTCTTAGAGGTGGCATCAGGAGCCGGAGCAGGATGAAGGATGGTTCTTCCAGTCTACAAGCGTTTGGGCAGGCATGTTCTTCAAACCCACACTGTCATGCGACAGCCTCAGTCACCCGAGGCTCACACAGAATTTGGGAGCAACCTTGGTGTGTGTTCAGCCTGCCCCGTCAGGCTTTCTGACCTCTCCTAGCCCCGCTACCCAAAACCTGCCTGGTGGTCACACCTCCATGCCCAAGGGAGACAGGAGCCAGCCCAGGGCAGGATGCTCCTGCAGCTGCACGTCTCCATCCTCCAGGCACTGCAACGGTTGAAAAATGAACTTTGTGTTCATTTTACTATAAAAGACCCTGGGCTTTTTAAGCCTAGCTTTATAAACAGTGATGAAAGGTCCTGCAACGGGCAGAGGTCTGCTTTTGAAATTGAACAAATTGTCGTTTTATGGTTCCCGTGTGGTGGAGGGGGGGGGGCTGTAAATCTCCCAGCATTTAACGCATCTGTTCTTTTCCAACCACGCTACCAGCATCTCGGGGAGGAGAGGGAGAAATATCTGACATTTCCTGACATGGGCTGCTCTCACGGCCCCCGGGAGCTCCTCGGGAAAGTTTTTAAAGTAATATTTATGGATGATCATCGTGAATCGGGGCCTGAAAGGTACAGAGACAGGACTGGTGTTCATTAATGTTTGGAAGCAGTGCACTGAGGATTTCCCTGTGGAGGGGCAAAAGGAATGGAGTGAAAGTGAAACAGCTTTCGAGGTAATCCAGGTCTTTTTTAACATCACTGTTGTTGGTAAAAATCAGAACCTTATTTCGGACGAAGAAACAAAAAATAAATGGAAGTACATTTTTGGGATGGTTTTCCTTAAAATGTTGTGATGGTTTTTTTGTTTTTTGTTTTTTTTCCCCAGGAGTCCATAGTGAATTCCCGAGCAAAGATATTTCTTCTTACTGATATATTGGTACATAGTGGGTTTTGGCCTCTGTTCATGCACATTCCCATATTAAAACAGCAACGCAACTGCTCCAGCTAATTACCCAGGCATAACTTCGGTGTGATGGTGTTCCTGAAGATAACTTCCCTGTTGCTGCAAACCGTTTAGTTTCTATTTGAATTGAAATACGCCCTCAGAGCATTGCGTTCACCGCGGCTTTCACTCTGTGTTCTCCGAGGTGAACTTCCACACGTCAGTAAATAACAGATCTTTCACAGCAATGTGAGAAATCCCCCCGCGGTTACTCAGCATTAATCACTTGGGTTTTGAGAACAGGAAGACTGGAGGATGGCTGGTGTAGCAGAGCACCATTGGAATTGCATCCCGGGATTCCGGCTTTCAGTGCACTTTCCTAAGGGCAACGGCAGTGCCCTTCTCAGCAGCTAAAAGCCTCCTGCAGACTTCACTGATAACATGGAGTCCCTAGAGGTGAGCCAAGGTTTGTTCTTAATGTATTTATGTAAAGTACCTTTGGAAAAGATGTATTCTAATGAATGCAGGGAGGAGATAAGGCCACGCTTCCTCTGAGCTGTTTCTTTCAGCATCACGTCCTGAGGCTTATCTAAGTGAACCTCAGATTTGAATTAGCCAGAGAGAGAGAACATTAGGATCTACTGGCAAAACAACTAGCTCCATAATCCCCAGGGTGTGAATCTCTTGTGGCAGGACCACCTCCTGCCTTCACAGCGCTGAGCGGTAGCACAGGGCAGCCCCATAAGCACAGTGCTGCAGTTGGGAACTGCTCCTGCCTCATCCCTGCTGAGCTCTGCGTGCCTGGCACAAGGTGAGGAGCTCAGCCCCGCAGTGCAAAGCTCTCACCCAGGACTTTGTAGCCCAGGGAGGCAGACGAGGGGTTTTGTGTCCAATGTATGGGGCTGCAGCTGCTCTACCACCCTGTCATTTGGGCATGGGATGGGGACAGGCTGGAGCAGCAGAGTTTTTTTTGGCTTTCCAGCGACTTCATGAATCCAAGACACTGCCAATTATCTATCATTCACAGCATTTAAAATGTCAACACCTCCTTCCCAAATGGAAATGGAGTTAAAGGTCCTGCGCTAGCCTGTGCCCCTTGCTCCCCTCCTCCTGGAGGACCTTATAGGAAGCGGCCAAATCCTGCCCCCATCCCTGCTGAGCAGAATTTGCAGAACGCTGGCTTTGCTGTCCCACAGCCAGGTGGGGAAGCTGTTTTGTTCATATGTCCCATAGGTATTCAGCCCCACAGGAGCTGCTCCAGCTCTTCGCTTCTCACTTCCATGGCTCCTCACGTCCATATCCTCCAAACATCTCCCTGCTAAAAAGAAGCCTCCACCTCTCCCCCTCGCTTCCTCTTCACTGAGACTCTGCTTGGAACTTGCATAAAGCTTGCCCAAAAATAACACTGGCCGCTCTCCCAGCTGTGGGTGTTGTGACTCCTGCTCAGGGAAGGCTGCGATCTCGTTCATTTTGTGGCAGATTTTGGCCAGCTCTGGTTCCCCTCCATCCTCGCTGGTACCGAATTTACAAGGTTCCTCCTTCCAGCCCTTCACTCTCCTCCTGGGCTTACCTCTGCCTGGCTGAGGCCTCGTCTCTGGCAAGCCACGGCGTTTTCTTGGCACAGCTGCCTGCAAAACGTGGCACAGTCAAACCAATAAAAGCGGCCAATAAACTCAGCGACGATTCTTTCCTTTGCTGCAAGTGGCCAAGGCAGCACCGCTTCCTTTGGGCTGATGTTACAATGCAGCAGAGAGGATGAGACTCGGATCCTGTTCTGTTTGGTTCCCGGCCGAGGTACGGTTTTTCCACCAGCGCAAGAAGAGTTCTGAGGAACTTTTTAAAAGGGAAACAAGTACAGAGACAATGACAGCGGGTCAGCCGGGGGCCTTAGCTCTGGCACTAGCCCGTAAGGCAGTGGTGGCTCACCAAGACTTCAACCCTCTTGGAAACCCTTCCCCCTTCTCAGAAGGGCCAGGCAGAGCCTTCCAGGCTGGGAGAACCCTTCTGCCCCTGAAATGCTGCTCAAACACGATGCCAGGCTGCTTTGTCACGCAGCGAGGTCCTCGAGGCAGCGTGTCCGTGGGCTGCAGCTGCCAAGTGACGGCGCTGAAGGAAAGCAGTCAGGAGCGAGCGTGAAACATGTAAGATGGCAGAATTCAAAAGGACAAACATTATTTGATACCTTATTTATAGGGCACCACAGGGGAAAGGTAAAGGTTTCAGAAAAGAAAGAAGCACTTTAA
>JANHGO010004738.1:0-24354 GCA_024606505.1 Aquila spilogaster
GTTTTTCAAATAAAAGCCATTTTTGCCCTTTTCTGCACCGCCTGCTGTATCCATCACATTGATGCAGTACAACACAGAGCGTGTAGCATTTAGATTATGGGAAAGTAGTATGAATACAGATTGAGCATTGGTATGGTAACAAATGTAATTGTAGGTAGATATGGATCACTCCCTGTGAAGAGGGAATGAATGAAATTTGATGCAGAGTTGAGAGGGGCTAAGGAAAAAGAGCAAAGATACAAGTACACAGAGAAATGAAGGGGAATGGCACTGCTGGATATTCTTAATTTCCAGAGAGTCCAACTGATGTCCTCCTGCTGTCTTCATTGCACATACAGAGTGGGGAATGCACCTTTTTGAATTTGTACTTTCCTGTGCGCTTCCAAGACTTAGCAATATACAGATGAAGATTGTTAGGATTAACAATTTTTCCTTCCTTTTCACTTCATTGTAGCTTGTTGTGTTTTGATTCTTTTTATTCTGGTTGTGTACTTCAGTTTGTCCTGGTCAACATGACCTTGCTCAGAAGAGTCTCCTCTTCTACCAGTATAGTAAAACTGGTACAAGGTTTGCTTGTAGAAAGGGTTGTAGGGACAGATTAGAAGAGTATTAAGGCACAAAAAGGTGCGTATTTTCAGCTGTTGAGAGATGCCAGTTCTTGCTCTTATTATCTGTATAGTTACAGAATGTTATCCGGAGTAAAGAAAACACTGCTCTGAGACTCTCCCTTAATGCAATAGGTATGAGTGTGTTGTAGAAAACTGTACCAAACATGTGCAGGCATCTTGGATACTTAGTTTTCCAAATGTGTCATGAGTGAAGGAGGGGCTGTTCAGCTGGAGAAGAGAAGACAATGGGGAGACCTGATAGCTGTCTTTCAATATTTAGAGGAGGACTATAAGAAAGAAGGGGACTCCTCAGCAGAGTCTGTTGTAACAGGACAAGAGGAAATGCTTTCAAACTGAAAATGGGGAGATTTAGATTGGATGTAAGGAAGAAGTTTTTTTCAATCAGGGTGGTGAGGCACTGGAACAGGCTGCGCAGAGAGGTAGTGGATGTCCCAACCCTGGAAACATTCAAGGTCAGTCTGGATGGGGCTCTGAGCAACCTGGTCTAGCTGTAGATGTCCCTGTTCGTTGCAGGGCTGTTGGACTAGATGACCCTTAAGGGTGATTTCCAACTCAAACGATTCTACAATGATTCTACAATAAATTTGTAGCTGCTTGGTTTGCTACTACAGTAGTAAATATATTTAGCATTTTGCATTCAGATGTAAATGATTGTGCAGCCCCCCTTTGACAGACTAACTGTCAAAGGCTCCATTATTTCTAATAATTTCATTTCTATTTCTTTCTAACCTCATTTTTTTTTTTTTCCTTTCTGAGCGTTTCCTTCCATGTATTTCTCATGTTTTACCCTTTAATCTGCATTTATGATGACACTTTCAGGGTATCCCATACTTCTATCTCTGACAATTGAAGATAAAATTTAGAAAATAACTTCTTGAAGCCTCAAAGCGCTATAGCAAACCTTACAACAATGAATAATTTACAGAATTAAGGACATTTTACATCTACAATAGTGCAACAAATAATGGTATCATCTACACATCAGTCTCTCTGTTGTTGTTGTTTCTTTTTTTTTTATGTCAGCTGTTATTTATTCATCATTGTCTTTTTTTGGGTACCTTTTGAGCTCATTTGTTTATTCTCACATCTGCCCAGAGCTCGGTGTGCCTGAAGACAGCAGGTGTCTGCAATGCTGTTGTATCAATTCTAGGCAAACCAGCAGCACCTGCACCCAGCCTGGCTGTCTTCAAATTCATCAGCTCCTCCTACAGAGAAAGGTTATCTTAAATGAAGTCAAACAATCTGATTAAACAATAGCAAAGCTATTCAGAGGATCTTCAGCAGTTATGATCAAACTGAACTAGAAACGTAGAAGAAAAAACAGGTGAGTGGCACTCCTAGCTTTAGAAATATTCTTGGGTTTAATTTATTTACCCTTTTTGTCGCTGTTGATGGGATGTAATGCTGTTTTGTAAAGCAGTCGGTGGATGGGATAGGGAGCATGGGAACAGTGAGATGGTGTTAGGTTGCCCTCTTCTGTCATGATGAAGTATGTTGATTTCTGTAAAATGTTGGCTGCTTTTTACTGTTTATTTAACGTCTAAGTGCAGTTTCCTGAATGAAGAAAAGAGTGCTCCACGATTCTCAGATATTTTGAATTTTTCACGAGTAAAAGAAAGAAATAAGAGGGGACAGAAATAAGCAGATATTTACTCTCTAGCTGAAAACATCACCTTGATATCAATGCGCTAACAAAGGTGCCTGCGTGCAGTCAGGTTAAAAACTGTTTTCTCTTTCATAAGATAGAGAAGACTTCCATCCATGGGAATCTTTCCAGTAAGGCAACAGCAAGCTTTTTCTGTGTCTCTTCCTGCATCTTTATAGAAGAGACTGTGCTATATCAGAACTACAGGGAACACATTGAGCCATCACTGGTCTGTTTCCTTACCACAAGGCTGACAGGATGGTCAGATTTAATTATGAATGTCTCGGGAGGGCAAATCAATGTTTCCTCTGAAAGGAGCAGTTAGCCTCCTGAATGGAACAAATGCTTTAGTGCAGAGAAAGTACAGCATTTCAATACTGCATTAAACTTCTCTATTTAGAAAGAGGCAAAGCAGAGTGTTTTCTGAGTCACTGTCCAAAGCTACTTTCCAACGTACATGAGAGAATGCTGAAGGTGAGGTGGTGATGACATTAATAGAGGTCAAGTCTCACAGCATCCCTAGGCTGCTTTAAATCAATGTTCTAGTCAGTGACATGGCCTTGAGAAGGCACTGTCTGTACTGAGCAGTAGCAGCTCTCATCAATATTAATAACGGTCGGAGTGTTCACAGCCTCCTGGGACCTGCCCTATCCATTTTAAGAAGATGAGCTGTTTCACCACTGGCCATTGGACTACTTAAAAAGTTACTCTAACTCCTGACGAACGCTTTTTAGACACACCTAATACTTTCATACATTTTTTTTTTTCCCCGGTTTAATTCAAGTGGGGGGGAGATAAATGTTTTGCCTACCCTACAATGAGACTAGTGCTTTGTGCCAGTTTCTGAGAGGTAAATAAACCATTTGAAAACAAGGAAGAAAGGACTATACGCCATGGGTACAGATGAGTTGCCAGCCAGGTCTGTTTGGATGGAGATAGAAGGGAAGGAGGGGGCCCTAGGAGACCCACATGAATAAAGTTGCTCAAACCTAGAGAGTCTGACCTGGGAGTTATTGTACCAAAATGTGACTCAAAGGCTTCTGTTGACTTTTCTGATCTGGAACAACGTTGGCTGTTCTCAGAAATATCTATTTACCCTGGAATTTTTCTTTCTTTGATTTGGAGGAGAAAAAAGATCCCTGGGAGGTTTACTTTATGCTTAAACATCTGGTCATCCAGTCAGCCTAAGAGCAGAGCAAACATCTGAGTGTCATTGTGCAGGTTTCATTGGCTATGGCTGGTAGATCCAGGTGGTGTGTCCAAGGGGGTTCAAGGCTGCAAAGCTTGCACCCAGCTCCTGGTGCTTGGGGAAGGAGCCACAGGCACTCCTAGCTCTATTTCTCCTTCCAGTCTTTGTGTGAGATTGACCATGGTGGGGCTGTGACATGTTCTGATCTTCTTTTGTCTACTTGTTTGAAAGACCAGCACCTTGCATTCATAGTTTAGTTATCATGAAAAATTCCTAACGCTCAGCCAGAGATACCAAACCAAAGAGGAAATGTTACGTTTAACAATAGAAAAGTGATTTTTGTGCCTGAATTTGCTTTAAGTTACATCCATTGTCTTTGCTGATGTTGAGTGAAGTTCTAAATGGGGAATTTTGAATCAGAGGGCATGTGGCTGCAGTTGAGGTTCAGGGATTCTTCTGACCAGTGCAGGGTAAGGTATGTATGCAACTCTGTGTATCCTCAGATTCACCTTTGTTTTTCAGTTCACATGGAGACTTCACTAGAAACATGGAGTGATTTAGCGCTGTGTGAAGAAATCTTTCAAATATGACCTGAATTTATAATTCATGCCTTTATGAAATATTAAACAAAGCATTAGTGTGTCTGGGCAGTTCACCCACATGAGCGCTCAAGTCTGCGTTGGCTCATGTCTCTGTGATAACTTACTAGGCTTTGGCTTATTGAGAGAAAAGAAGCACAAATAAGAGCTCACTAGAGACAGGCTATGAAGAAGCACATGTAAGTGGATAAATCACCAGAAAGATTTAATGAAGAGGTTACTTAAACAGTTTTAACACTCCTACAATGAAGTTTGAAAAAGTCATGTGCAGCAAAAGCCACCCAATGATAATAAATGTAGAGATGTTAAAAGTGATTGCAGATTATTGGCAGGTAGAATAGTTGTACAGGGAGACTGTGCCTCTGTGCTTGGATCAGAAGGGTTGTTCCCCATTTGGAACTGGCTACAGGATGCCTGCAGGAGATCATGAGATGGAAGGAGGGTCAAGCGTGGTGTGGAGGCATGCGCCTTCCAAAATACTGGTAATTGCAGGGGACACTGTTCAGGAGCTGTGTGACAACCTCAAAAACCAACAGATGTGTTCTCTGAAACAAGGAAGTATTTCATGAAAAAACTTCATAAAAAAGGCATGGAAGTGTCAATGGTTTTTAGTATATATTTTCTCTTAAAGACAGTATCCCTGAGTGCACTATTAGTTATTTGAGTTGCTGTTGGTTCTGTCACTATCCGTATCAGGAAATCAACCTGTGGGTTTTGGTTTCAGTGTAACCTTGTGGGATGTTAGCAGTGAATTGTAGCAGGACAGTAGCCTGGAGTCCTGGGCAGCTGTGCAGGCCTTCCCTGTGAGATGCTTTGCCTCTGGCTCCCAGACTATGGCACTGTACCAAGTGAGCTCTGCTGCTGGGCACCGTTGGGGAGCTGCTGCTGCTAGGAGCCCCAGTGTGCCTGAGCTGGGCTGCCTACCAGTCAGCCTTGCCTATGCCATGACACTTAAGACTCATTTCCAATCGAAGTGGACCAAAAAACCCTCAGTAAACGATGGTCTCTCCCAAACTTGTTTCACTAGGCATATCTAGACAGATGTCGCTCTTGGTGGATGGCACAGGTCTGAGATGCTTGCAGTCCCCCTCTTGTTTTCAGAGGAATGAAGTGGTGAATGATGATGACTATGCTCAGTCATTGGTATGGTCCAAAGCTGGGTTGCATCCTTGCAAGTGATATTTGGTACTCTGGGCTTCTTCAGGATGTTAACTCACTGAAGGACTGCATTAGCTAGCTTGGGTTCACAGTATGAGAGTTGTTGCTGTGGCCTCTAGTATCTATAGACCTGTGTTTGGTGGTTTTTTTTTGTTGTTGTTTTTTTTTTTTTCTCCTCAATACAAGCAGATTATAAAGGTAACATTCAGTGAAATATCAGCACACAGTCTGGGGTAAGTTTCAGCCGGTTTGATCCCTTCAGTTTGCATGTACCAAAGCTGGCCTTCCCTGTGCTGGTTGGATGTGCACAGAGAACAGCATGATGTGATGTTTTCCTGCTGATGCCAAGGTCATTGCGATCAACTTCACAGCAATCTCCTGCATTTGTGTGCCAGCTTCCTGGAGAACAAATGCAAAGGTTTGAATGAATGTGTCAGAAGAATTCAGAAACTGAAAACTGAGTGAGAGGAGATGGCAAAACAACAAATACGAATATTTCTAACAGTGCTGAAAACCTCACAATTGAGGAAAAAAATACAAAATTGAGCTAGTTTTAAAAAAAACATTAAGGGCGAGGAATAAAGAGTATGAATATGGAATATAGGACAGTGTTTTTCCAGTATAAACTGGCCAAGAGGCTGTACAAGGGACCGCAGGAAGTTTTTCAAGTTTTTTTTTTTTTAATATAGAACTAAAAGCTCAACAAATAAATGTATTTTCACTGAAGCCTGGACTAAAGACACTACACTGCCTAAGGGGATTAAAGTGGATAATCAAAAACATTTTGTGGTCTCTGCTGTTCCCAGAGAACAAAAGTAGGAACAGAGGAAAATCAGTTCATAAATGAGCCAGACTGAAAAAATCCCATAACCCTGTAGAAAAAGATGACTTTCCCATATCCAGCTAGAAGCCAACTTAAAAGTAGCTCAGTATTATGAAAGACAGAACACAAACACAGGATCTACAGCTATGATCTAAAGTCCTTGCTTTCCTTTGTATGAGTAGAAAAATTTGGAAGTGTTTAATGCTTAGTAAAAAATTAATAGTTACTTGAATATGACTCAGTACATCTCTTTGAATGTATTTGATATAATTCCCAAATTGGAATGAGAATGTGAGGATTGATTCTGTAATGTAATTAATTATTTTAACAGGCAAAATTAGAAGATCTAGGTCACTGTGGTTGTAGAGCAGAAGGTTTTGGGGGTCAGCAGGACTTTTTTTTTTTGGGGGGGGGTGGTTAGGTAGAAAAAATAGCTTTTTGGGTAGTAGTTGGCTTGTAAATGGATAGTTAAGTTATATATTAAGGTCTAATTATTCAGATCAATTTGTGTAACTTTGTGCATTGGTTCCCTTGAGATCACTGTATCAAACCTAATATTCACACCTCTGGGATTTGGGTGGCATTGCTGGTAGTTATCAAGTTGTATTCTCAGCTACTTACAATAAGGTCTGAGCTTCAACAACTGCATGGAAGATTACGTCTGAACACATATGTCCCCCTTGGCTGAAACAGAGGGATCAAGTTGCAGGAACGTCGATTTTCTGAGCCAGGAGTTGACAGTTTAGATAACTTTGAATAGTGTGGGCAGAGGTGCTAGAAGAATGAAAGTGCTGTTCTAAGGAAGTGAATACAAAAGCTTCTCAGTACCATGGAATTATATTTAGAGATCTTGTCTGCAAAAGAATCCCTACTATTTAATCCTAGTCCAGCTGGACCTTGTAAAGTGATTGCTCAGCAAGGCTTGTAGAGCACAGCACTGCACCAATCAAATCTATTAGTCACGAGAACATAGGGGTGGTGTTACCTACATCAGTCTGTGGGAACTCTGCAGTCAGCTCAGCTGCATTTGGCATTTGTCTTGTATTGCAAAATCCCTTCACAGATGCTGAACGTTAAGCAACTACTGAGACAGAATTCCAAAGCATGTATAAACCTAAGGACAATGCAAAATCGTCTTTGCATTCTTATCATTAGTTGGAATAAATGATACCATATGGTGAACTTATCTGAGGCTGTTAAAAATAAAAATTTTGGGAGAAAACACTTCTCAGTTCTTAAGTATTTATACATAAGATGTTAACCAGGGAATCAATAATTCTGGTTTACTGGAAGCAACAACTTCAGAAGATCAACTGTTTTGAGAGTAAATTTGTTTGTGAGCACTTTAGGGGCTCCCTGATCTCCCATTTCTACAATAATGGTGATACGCATGAAGTCTGTGTAAATACTGCCTAAAAAGTTCTACTCAACAGAACAAGGAAAAGGAAAGCCTCAGTTTTCCACTAGGTGTCAGTTAATCTCTGTCTTTGGTGAAGTAGGATCTATCCACAGACAAAACCTGAGAGCAAAATGCAGAAGCGATCCAAACACAGTTATTTCTGTGTTCACAAATGAGAAGTATTCTGAAAGACTGAGACTGAATAGACAATTTTGTATTCTACTTGTGCCTCTGTTTTCTCATTTGCTTTACATTTTCCATTTACCAGCTATTTAGAAGAAACCCCACACGTTCCAAGCCTGGTGCAGTCCATCCATGACCAAGTAGTTCTGGGGAAAGCAGGGAGCAAGGGCTGGTCTGCTGAGCCACCATTTTGTAACTTAAAGTCAGTCCTGGGCCAGTGTTTCCTCCCATTGAGGGGAGGGTGCCTCAGCCACTGCTTGCTGCAATAGAAAGTTGAATTCAGCATGCTTCAAATAAGCTTAAAGCATTGAGCCTTTGAGCTGCCATCGTATTTAAGATAAGGTGATGCCTTTTCAGTCAGTGCAAGGAGAGGTCGTTGGGAAAGATCAGAGCGTGCAGCAGCATAAACCAGGAAATTATTGCCAAAGGGAGGAGGGAAGAAAAGATGGGTGCAAAGAGATAAGTGTATCAATACGGACTCGAAAAGGCACAGCTTTCCCTGATGGTGGCCTTGGCCCCGTGATGGTGGTTGAACGTGATCCACTGCTCTGTACACCAGATCTCCCAGCTCAATGGCCTGAGAAAATACAATGAAGAGACACAATGCAAAAAACAGAGGTATCTTTTAAAAGACAGCATCAGCATTGTGACACCAATTCATTTTATAGCCCACGTACACAGGGGAAGGGTTGCATGTGTTGGTGCTGTGGTGAGATGAAGCTCTGGCTGAAGGAATTGGAGAGCAATGCCAGTAGAGGCAGCAGGGAGGGGGATAGGCTGCCCAGGCTGTTCAGAACCTACTGCTTAGTCTCTACCTTTCTTCCTACCATTGGCTTTTGCGCTGTGCAATCTGGCAAAGCAGAGACCCACAGGGAACAGCTGATGCTCAGCCTGTGTTTTTTATGCTGGCACCAGTCTTGTCTTGATCTCTGGCTCTGCTTTTCAGATACAGAACTTCTTTTCTTGCTGCTGACAATTTTTCTTTTTCCTGTAATCTATGAAGGTCTCTTGCTGCAGTGGAATCCAGAAAACTCTTCTTTCTTGTGCTCTTCACTTCTGTTCTTTATGCTGTCTGCCATGTCAACACTCTCATGTCCCCAGCTGCCCACTTGCACCACTGTGCAGCTATACCATTCATCTAGAAGAACCAGGATTCTCCTAGTGGCCATTACAGTGAGGGGAAAGTTATTAATGGTAGAGAAGTTATTTAGATGTATTTCAATATAAACCCTCCAAAATCCTAAACGATTAGCTTATTATATCTGTTACTACACGGCACGTTGTCTTTGTCATCTTAAGTATTGTTATCTGGCCTGGCTATGTACAATAGAGAAATAACAATAATTTTTGGTGGGTCTATTGGTACAGCTTTGCAAAAGGCACAGAATGGATAGACTCAAGGACAGCTGATCACCTGCAGATTTCTTGCTTTGATCTTCTTTCTTCTGAAATATCTCCAGCCATATCTCCTTCACACAGTGTGTGTGATACTTTCTTCACTCATCTTCATTCTGCTCAGCTTCCCAACTTGTAAAATAAGAATAAAACTGGCTCCTACCTTCACAATGGGCTTTCAGCCCCCGACACTGGGAGCCTCACAATGTAACTTCAAGGAATTTTTCTTTATGTGATGATGCTTCGGTGGCCACCAGGAGCTGGCTTCTGCCACCCTTTGCCAAGACGTGAGTCTCAGCTAGTGATGTGAATAGCTCAGCTGTTGTGCAAGCAGTCTGGAACCTGAGTGGTATGTATGTTCTAGGGAAGACTCTTCTGCATGTGCTCTAGACTCTAGTTCGGTGCTACCTTTCCATACACCCCTCATTCAGTTATGTGGAGCTGAACTACTTAGTTAAATACCTTTCATTCTTTTCCTGTAGTCTGATGTGTTTAAAATCACACCCAGGCAGGTTTTTCACCTGGAAGTTTCTCAGAGTTCATTTATATAGGGGCATTGCTTTGTGGCACTGGAGGATGTGGCTGATGCTCAGTTAGAGGCAGGAGAGCACATGGGGGATATCATGACTACCTTATCATATGCAACTTTAGTCTATGACAAACCTATGTGAACCAAAAATCAACAAAACTAGTTGATGGTGCTAAAACTGAATTCTAATCAAGATTGATGTCTTTGGTGCTGGATTCTGTGCTGCTCTTAGGTTTTGCTCTTTCTGCTGTTCACAAATATCCATGGTTTCTAGTTAGGCTATTTTCTTCCTGACTGACAGAAACCGTCATCATTTTATATGGGAATAAAACTTGGGATCTACTGCAGTCAGTCTTGATTTGCTGTTCAAATTCCCACCCCTTTGTAATCATTTCAGAAAAATGTTTGTTTATAATGTTTTATTTATTTGCTATTTTGATAACATGTACTTCAGAGATTTAAAAACCCTCCTTTGTTTTCTTGCATGTATCCAGCTTGTTACCAAGAAATGGAGTGTACTCCTCTGAAATGGAGGCATGAGGGAAGTGCTTGGTTCCTGCTGCATGCCCTTGGTTTAAGCAGATGGAATCAGTGGCTTTCCATTAGCATCTGTGGAGCTATGTAAGTAAAACTATTTCCTGTAGAGATCTTCAGGGCAACCACTTTATCTTGTTGAGATGCTGAAACAGAAATGCTTGCTGGCTGTTCTCCTTTGACAGCTTTCTAGTAGCTGATTTCCAGTGGGTGTCTGAAATGCCAAGTGGCTGAAAACCAACCTCACATCTCATCCTGTAGAGAGTATTGGCCACAGAACTGAATTACCAATCCTTAATTACTGTGTCTCTACAGATGATGAGCTGCCTGGAGCCATAATCAGGTAGAAAAAGACTCTGAAACAAATCTATAGAGCAAGTTCTATATTTATGTATAGCCCTGATGACTGTTCAGCCATGCCAGCACAAGTTGTTAATACCACCATACTTTTATCATGTGAATATGACTGTGTTAGTGATTATTGGGGTTTCTGGACGTGGCCTTAGAGCTTCGGAAACAAGCGGTTATTTCAGCTGGCTGGTTGCATTTAACAGTGAATTTTGTACTTGCAGTTCTGTGGTGAAAGGAACTCAGTGTATTTAAGGAGAAAGAAGCAGCTTTTTTGATTTTTTATTTTTTTTTCTTTTTTTAAACAACTGTACTGATTTGGAGCCTGTAATCCCCTGAGGAAGCATATATCAGCTATAAATACCCTCTGAGCTAGTGCAGTGGGTTTATCTGCACTGGGATTATCTCATAGGTGTTGCATTTGACTCTCTTGGGGACATTTTTATAATTCTCTGTGGAGCAACAATGAGGAAAAATGACCAAGGGGAATATCTTGAGATATCTTTAATGAGAAACTTCCTCCATGGTTAATTCTGTTCTCCAAGGTGAGCCTGCAGCTGTCCTGGAGCTAGCAGCCTGAGGACAGTTGGCCTTGTGGGGCAAAGCATCACCTGAATGCTGCAGGGAGAGCAGAATTGGAAGCAATAGCTAGGCTTATCTCATAGAATCATCTTTTGAGTTGGGACCATTAAAGGTCATCTAGTCCAACAGCCCTGCAATGAACAGGAACACCTACAGCTAGATCAGGTTGCTTGAAGCTCTGTCCAGCCTGACCTTGAATGCCTCCAGGGATGGGGATATCCACCACCTCTCTGGGCAAGCTGTGCCAGGACCTCACCGCTCTCATTGTAAAAAACAAAACAAAAACAAAAAAAACCCACAAAACTTTATACCCAATCTAAATTTCCCTTCTTTTAGTTTAAAACCATTTTCCCCTTGTCCTATCACAATAGACCCTTGGTGATTTAAATCTCTGTGCTTGAAAATAAATTAGCCTTGCTAGTTATTTCTGATTTCTGATTTAGATGGGGAAACGCATGGTTCATCCTCCTCTTGCAGAAACCCATGCATTTCTGGAGAAAGGATGGTTGTTTAAACTCAGCTTTCCAAGAGGCTGATGACAAGCCTCTTGCCTCTAAGTAATGCTAAAGATGATGCAATCTATAAGCAAATGAGGCCACCTAGCCTGAGCTGCCTGTGGAAGGTTTTTTTGTCAAGCCAACGTAGAAGAAAGAAGTGTCAAGGCTGAGCCTGGGGTAGATGCAGTGCTGGCCCTGCAAGGATGGAATGATCGTTGCCACCAGATAAAGCACAAAAGCAGTGGGGAAAGTGCCCCTCAAGGGAGCCTGCATGCTCTAATGGAGGGTTTGCAGAACAAAAAGTGCCAGTGTAAGAGACAGCAGGGCTACAGCAGCAAATGATTCCTGGAGATGCTGCTGCTCAGCCGCCTGTTTGCTCCTGCAATATTTCAGAGAGTAACCAGAGAATCTTATTTGCAACTGGAAAGCATTTATGGATTTTTAGTTCTTTAATGAAGCATATGTGTCTAAATCACACTAAGTATACTTGATCAACAATTGACTGAAAAAAGAGAATAGTATTTATAGGGTGGTGAGCCCTAAGGAGTGGCAGCCTAGGAGATGTTTCCTTACAAAGGGTGTTTTGTAGCCATGAAACAAATGGGCTTGAAGCAGTTGTGAGCAGTATCTTCATTTTATCCCGGTTTATGAACTCCTAGCATAATGATAGGTATAAAAACAACAAAAAAAAATCTGATTTGCTTAAAAACATTTTTTTTTTCCCCTTGTATTACTGGTTGGGCACAACTGACAACAACTTTCTGAGTGTTATCTCCTTCGGGAGCTGGCTGGATGTGGTGCCGTCCATCAGCTGAGATTGATGGATGCTGCTCAGGCAGAAGAGTGAACAGTGCTGTCGGTGTGTGACACACACCAGGCTCCATCCTGCATTATGTCTGCTGTGCGGCGCTATCAGAGTGATGAGCAGGACAGGGCAACGCTCTCAACAAATCCTTGCAAATGCTCAGGCTGCTTTTCTATGTGTTCCTCCAGCCTACTTGAAACAAAGCTAAGGAATCTGTGAGACTGCAGGCAGGATGGTGCCCTTGTAGCAAGGTCAGAGCTTTGTTTGCAGTGACGTTTCCCTTCCTTTGGCTAGGCTGGGGCCAATGGCTGTTGAGGAGCAGCCCTGAAGGCACCCGGGCTCTGCTCCTGCTGTGGCCTCAGCATTGTGACTGCTCCAAGGTAACTATTCAACTGGAGTTTCAGCAAGCTGGGACTACTATCAATGGAGTTTACTAGAGAAATGTGGAAATACTTCAAAACTCATCCCTGTAATCTTTTAAATTACTGTTATTTTTTTTTGTGTTTTTGTTTGTTTTCTTCTTTGCCCCAGTTAAAGCATTATTTAAGAAAAGTTTGTCAGCTTTGATGTGTTACAACTCGTTCCCATGATCGGCATGCAGTATTGAGCCTGGTTTTCAAATATTGTAGTCGCATCTCTGGCTCCAAAATCTTTGTCTTTATGCTCCCCACCACAAAGCGGGGTTGGTAGCACATCTGTTTCATCTCTTGTCTATCAAAAGTAATTTGATTTGGATTTCCTTTGGAGCTGTTTTTTTCTTTTTTTTTAAAAAAGAGGCAGCTCAAAGGGGAACTTGTTCTCAGCTTGGCCTCTAGGTGTTTGTCTCAACTTCTTGCAGAAACCTGCACTTGCTACTTGTGATAAATGATGCCCCAAATCATATATCTGTATCTATATATTTTTTTTACCTCGAAGAGCTGGTGAAGTCTAAGTAGAGAAACTGAGACAAAGTAGTACATGGGGTCTGGCTGGGAAACTGGTCTGAGTGATGGGCTTAAGCCGTGCAAGGAGCCGGAGCTGGGTTTCTATTTATGCCAAAGGGTTTTGGGTTATTCTTTCACGTTTAACTCTTAAGACTGGGGCAACGTGTGGCAGAGCTGGTGGGGTGCTGTGAAACCTGGAGAATAGACTCAGCTAGGCTGCTGAGCATGGTTTCTGAGTGAACCGGGCAGCAGATGAGGACAGAGGAGAGTGAGCCTGTTTGTTTAGCCATGCAGTGTTGGCCTTTATTTCCCTGCATCTTTTCTAAGGGCCGTGACAACACTTCCTTCCTAGTGCATTTGTGTCACTGCCTGAAAGGGATGTGCCTAAATAGAGGTCAGAGCGGCTGTGGGTGGGTTTCTTGTTTGTTAAACAATATGGGAAGAAAACAGAGGCCATGAAGGATACTTCCCGCCCCTCTGTGCCCCAGGGAACATTCTTTATAAAATTTGGCAGCAGCTCTTTCATCAGAAGTCAGTAAATGGCTGCACTGAGCGGCTGGGTCTGGAAAATGTTTTGGCCATTTAGCAGCAGAGCAAGAAGAGGCACAGGAAAGGAGCTTAAAGGAGGTTGTGCAAAGTCTCATATAAAAACTCCAAATAAGTAAGATGTGGTAGTTAACTTTAAAAAAACAAAAACACACAACTATATAGCATTATATATGTTATATATAAATGTTAGCAAGTGGTTACGAAGAAAAGCAAGTTGGGGTTGCCTTTCTGCACATCACACTCCAAACAGGAACACCACTGCAGAGCTCTCTGGAGCACAGCTCAGGGAATGTCCTGTGGCCTCTTGTGAAAAAATATATTCGGAGGTAAGCCCAACAAATCAGTGGCTCGTGCAGAAATAGCAGTTCTGTAAACATGCTTGTCTCCAAGTTCTTAAAGAAAAAAGACACTAAAAAGCCCTCTCCTGAAGACTTAAATAGTGAATTACAAGTGTTAATGATAAACTGATAATAATTACCTCTTTAGAGGTAATAATTATCTCTATAGAGCTGATGGCTGACCTTCCCAGAAGTCAGGGTGTGTTGCCTTTGCTCCTGAGACACCTTGGTGCAGCTCTCTGTGCCGCTCTGCTCCAAGTACTAACCTGGATACGGCTCTATCCAAGCCTGAAACTTCAGACACTTCTAGCTCCCCAAGGCCTGCCTGTGGCTTGAGTTATTAGCAGAGAAATGCCTAACAGCCTGGTAGCCATGGCTGGCCTGCTGAGGTCTCTGTAGCCCTCAATGGTGAGGCCTTTAAACCCAATTGCCATCATGTAAGGGTCATTCATTTCTTTCCTTGTCTATCTTGCCTTATCAGGGGAGATGCTTGGGGCACAGTCTTTCCTCTGTCCCCAGTCTGAACTGACTTTGGTTTGATAACTCTTCTGCCTGATCTGGTTTGTAACTAGTGCTGTGAGGTCTGTGCTCTGCCTTGATGTTTGGATGCTATTATCATATACAAGTACTAGTTCTTGTTGTAGGTTGGAAGGGAAAAGAGATCAAACTCAATTTTATTTATTTAGACTATGACTTGGGCATTCAACTAGAAGCTAGAAAATCTCTACTTTCTTTGCTTGCTCAATGTCATTCTGAAAGTCTTCTAGGCACAGTTCAGTATGTTTGCTGACACCTCCAAAGCCAAATCAGGGAGAGAGAAGAACAAGCGGTATGTAATATCAGTGCTGCTGAGCACTCTGTGTCAGTCCTGGAATCCATGCATAAGTGGTTATGTCCCCTTTGAAATGTGGTTGATTTCCACTTTAATTGAATACTATGCCAAAGTTAATAGAACTGTGTTTTTGTGCTGCATGTGGCATTTGATCTGATAAGGAGCATGGCACAGAGAAGGGATGCACTTGGGAATGATAATTGTTTTTCTCACTGTGTATGACTGAGCATCCTCTGATTTGGTTTGCTTCTCACCTTGCTGGAAGGTGGATGCCTCACCATTGCTGTAGACATAGAACTAGAATTCTGCATTTTTAGTACCTGTTATCTGTTCCTCCCAGGAATTAGGTAGTAGAACATAGTGGCTATGTAGAGGGAGAGCTGGTGCTGTTTTCTGGACAGGGTAACCTAGTGGACCTCCTTTTCTTTTTTAAAAAAAGGCCAGCAAGGAAGGCCTTCAAAACCTTTTTTTCTGTGCATCACAAAGCAATTTTCATTATTATCTGCTGGTCAGCAAAATTGGTCATGGGTTGCAAAGTTTCACCATTTTCTTTTACTTAAGTACTGCTTTTAATTTAGTTCCAGCTTTGTAGGCGTGTCATGTAGCTGGAGTATTAAAAATTAATTTGGACTATTATTTGTATGCTTTCTTACTTGTTGTATCCTTTAGAAAACCTAACTGTTAATTTAAGTAAATACAGCTTCAGTAAGGATTGCTGTCCTATGGACAGTGCTAGTAAGAATTTCACATTGTAGAAATGTAAAGGGCAAAGACTGCAAAATTACCTAAAAGCTTTCTAAATCCTGACCAAAAAAAAAAAACCATTCCTATAGACGAGTGAAATTCTCATGTGTGCTCTGTAGAGTTTCTGTTGTACTGCTGTGGTGCTGGCAAACACTTGGAGAAATGAAATGAAAAGATTATGTATTGCTGGAGATCACAGAGACAAAATGAGGATTTGGTGTCTCTATGTTCCTTTTCAAATGTTTAAGTGGAGTACTTAAAATATGCTTGATGGTACAAATGTCTCAAATAGGGAACAAGGTGGCCTACAGGGACTTTGCCAGCTGTGCTGTGAGGGTTAGTGTGAACTTATGATATTCACCTAAAACATAGTTTGTGTTAAATCAGGTGACAACTGTACCCTGACCTAAATATATTTTCTTTGAACTGTTTTCTTGACACAATAGAGAATTCTGATGAGGTGACCTTTTGGTTTGTTATGAAGAAATATTCCAGAATGCTCTGCCACTTACTGGGGTGCTAGAAGTGTCAGAAATGTTTGGCCAACTGACTCCTCATCTTCCTTCTAGCAGAACCTCGCTGCTGTTGCTGACACCCTGCACACCATCTTATTCTGAGCTGTGCTGTGAACACAATCTGTTTCTGCTTCTAGCTGCTGTATTTAAAAGATAACAGTTGTCTAAAGTGACATTCAAATGATTTAACTGGAACCACACTTTCTTGAAATTACCCTTTCATTTACTGTCAGTCTTCCAGCAGCAATAATGATGAGGTAAAAGCACCCCCAAACTGTAACCATCTCTTCTATACTGTCCTGAATTTATGCTTAAAATGGGCTTATCTCAACAAATTGTGCAGGCTGGCGGTCATACTGAGGAAAATGTTATTTAATTTAGCTCCCAGGAATGTGTGTAATGTACGTAAGTGCACCAGCACTTTTAGCACTCTATTTTTTGAATATTTGATATATATTTTTTGAATAGTAATATTCTTCCACCACAGGCACTGCATGAACAAAGCATGCTAACAGATCTTCCTAACTGGGATAGGTTTTGACTCAGTGTTAGAAAACCAAAAGATTGTCCCAGTTTTATCCAGGATGAAAAAGACCTTGAAAAAATCATTAAGACCAACCATCAACCTTACCTACTGAATGCCATGCTGATCTTTATGTTCCTGGCATGTAGAACAGAGGCACTGTATCTTTGTTCTTAAACAAAAATCCACTTCTGCAAAACTTAAGCTGCAAGAAAGATGTTCTTGTTAGCAACTTCCAGAATAATTATGTCACAGTGACTTTATTGTTGACACTGTGTTATTCCTTACTTAGAAGAACAGCATTACTCAATGCTTACAGATGAAAAATGGTGGTCTGCAAATCCTGTAATCATGTCAAATAATGGTCAGATGATCTCTCTTAGATCTTCATGATGCTTTATGGAAGCCATTGAAGAAATGATTGCACGGTTTTAGCCTGCACAGTTTTAAATGACTTATGCTCTTGCTTCTCAGGAAGAGATTGTCCCACAGCCTCCAAGACCTCTTGCTGTGTGGAAAATGTCTTTTCCTTTCCTCCTGCCTCAGATTTTCCATTAATATATATATATATATTTTTTTATCCCAGCTTGTACACCCACTCAGGCAGTCTGAACTATTCTTCTGTGTTTTTATGACCTTCCAGTGCTGGTGGACATTTACTACCTCTTGTCTAGTGGCCAGATTATGTGTATTGAATCTTTCTGCATAAATGTACTCATTCAAGTGCCTTAATTTCTTTTCATAGGATGTTCTTCTGCTTTGAATTCTTTCCCATCCTTCATTGCTCTTTACAATCCTTGGCCTCAGCTTGGAAATTCATTTCTTATAAGAAGTCTGGAAGCCTCAGGCGATCAGGAAAATGTAGCTGAGTAGTGGGGAGGGGGAAGTGAGCAAGCCTCAAGTCTTGGATAGTGCTCAGTGTGAAAGAAGAATGGTTGCAGGTTTTGTATTATCATCAATAGTAAGAACAGCACTTCACCTCCAGTGCTATACTAGTCAGCATTTTAGACGTTAATCCTTTTTTTTTTTTCCTAGAGAAATGAAATAGTTTTGGACTGACAGATGAGAAACACCTGAAAGCAATTTTTCAGAAATATTTAGTATCTCATTGTAGAAATATTGTAGAAAGGATGTAGTCAAAAGCTGTATTGACAAATTATGTTGTAATGTGGTAAAAGTGATTAGCATTTTGTCTTTGAAAATTAAATGCATTGGTCAATTTAATCATTATTTAATTCCCAATGATTGGGACACTGTGCTTCTGGCACTTAGGAGGAACATCTGTGTATAACATTGAATTTTCGTAAGTGTCAAGCAGAAAGTATCTTAGCCTGAGGCATGGGTACTACATGCATACTAACAATCCCCTCAAATAGACTGGTGTGAGCGTGTAGCAGATCCTGCTCTCCACAGGGTTTTGTTGGTACTGCTTTGCAGAGGTACTGTTCTGAATCACTTATCAGTCTTGGTTTGGTCCTAGACTGTGTGTTAGTGACATGGCTTTCTGATATTTAAGATGAAGGCCTGTGAGTATTTATGTACTTGAGGAATAATAGTTAATTTTTTTTTTTTTTTTAGAAAGCAGTACTGAATTTCAACATTATGCAGCACAAAGCAAACTGAATCTCTGCAGCATGGGGTTGCCATGAAAGAAAAGACCAATTTACATGGGTGGTCCACAGACTATGGTAAGCGTGTGTGTGTTTGTAGACAAGAAAGATAGGTGATGGTGATTAGTTGGGACCTTTATAGCTGTGGAACTGTAGGGAGGAAAGGAGGACTTTCAGCTGATCCCGGGCCCCAGAAAGCAGTGGAGTTCAAACGACTGGAGTAAACAATGAGGGTGTTGATTCTGCTTGCAGAAACAGGCTCTAGGCAGGAGGAGAAAGAAGGATGTGGAAAAAAAAAGTTACCATTCTTTTTTAAACATTTAATAGTGCACTTATTGGATATATTCTGTACAGACATCTATAGCAAGTTAAACATTTTACTTTCTCTCACTTCGATCATAGTTGTGTAAAGCACATTTACAATAGAAAACATACTTGAGGTACAAAAACCCAAAAAGAATATCTGAGGTATAAATACAGGTATATTTTAAATAATCTTTACCATGCGTTATCTATGTTTGACAGTACACTGTGGGCAAGTATACATGTTTACAAGAGAATGGTATGTACAACATACAATTTTACAAATTCCAAAGTGTTTGATGTAGAAGAATATACAAGGTTTTCCTACTCATGAGGAACGCTATTACTGGAAGTACTACATTACTTGCCATAATTAATAAAAAAAATCTTCATCAGAAAGCTTAAAATAATACTGACACTGGTAACAAAGTCTCAGTCAAAATTCCGTCTTCCACCTCATTCATACTCTAGCCACAAAATACATTTATCACTTAATACTGCACCTTACCTTTACAGTAAGACCTACTGAACAACGCCTTTCTGGAGGACCTCAAGACTTCCTACAGTTCATATACTTTGATTGTTGGGGGTGGTGGGGGTGAATATCCCAAAGGATTTAAAACCAAATAAAACCCAGGACAAAAACCCACCCTTCTTTCTGCCCCTCGCCTACCCCTCTAAATTGCTCACATTCAGGTTCTGTTCATGTTAGTGTGCAGCTTTTAAGAAAACAGCCAGAGGAGAGAGAGAGTGATAAAGGAAGGGAGCAAACTCTTACAAAAGTCTTCCTACCCAACTCACTCTATCTGCTGCTGCAAGAGCCCTGTGACTCCAGTGTTTATTTTCTTCCTCTTGAGCCAGTAGAAGATGGTAAAATATTTAACAGCTCATTAAAACACATACATATAATTAATGAGGTTAGAGTAAAATCTACAAATGTTTTTTGGCAATATAACAATTGACACTACTGGCTCTCTTGCCTGTTAAGTAGGCATTTCATTTCTAAGCTGCTATGATGTTTAAAAGTATATTTATTTACTTAAAATTGCTATAGAATTGCCAGCACTCCCAAAAGATCATTTGGATAAGGAGTGAACAGTAGCCAGAGCAAGCCTATTGTAACATCTGCATAGGGTTTTTAAACAGCATTAGAGCTCAGCAAAATACAGAACTGACAAATGGAAGGATGGCTACTCCTGGTCCACAGGAGATGCAACTGTATCCAGTATACTAAAATCAATCCTGGCTGCCTATCAGTGTACCAGACACATTTCAAGTTCAACTTCTGCTATCCTCTCAACCATCAATACACTCATTCACTCTTTAATCTCTGTGCAGACCTTTCTCTGCTTATCTCAGTGAGAACGCATTGAAGAGTACCAACTATTCCAGTGGATACGTAAGTCCCTCAACACACTACAAATAAAATGACATGGGTATGTACATAAAGCTAAGCATTTCACATGGGAATGATGAGCCTTCACCATATTTCATAATATATTTTGCATCTAAAGAATCTTGCTTCTCAGAAGCAATTCAAACCACCTAATAGTACAATACTTTTTTTTTTGCACAGTCCTCCTATGTATTCCAGTCAAGGCCTACTCTATAGACCTTAAACAGACAGGAAGCAGCTTTAAAGTGTACAGTATGGCCACAGTCCTATGGTAACGCTCACAGTCAAGTTCTCATGCTGTCATCCTTTCATGACATGACTTGCAGATGGTCTGCAGCAGATGAGCCTGTTTTGGGTAACATCTATGTTGCTGAGGTCTGGAGTGCACATCTGTTCCTCTTCTTCAGTAGTCACCTGGATTTTATTTCCCTGCTCTCAGGACTCTGATGAATGAAAGAGTCTCGTATCTTAACTACTTCAGATGCACACAAGTGTCCAAAACACTTGGTGTACCAGTCTGGCATGTGACCCCTAATGGATGAGGAAAAAAACAGTTAAGCAACATTGCATACATTTTTCTTAGTCAGAATCAAATACAGATGTAGCTGGTTCAACACCCGACTGTGAAATTTCCTTGTTACTGCTTACTTGCTCAGCTCAGCCTTGCTAATACATAGACTTGCTCCAAAATGAATTTGCTGCAGTGAGTAAAAAGTTATTTGAAGTTTTATGAGAACTGTTTCACTAACTAACTTACTGAACATTAACATGTCCTTGCTTTCAAATAAGTACACCTCGAAGATAAAGCAGTGGGATTATATATCAACAGCTGTGTTGGAACATAAACTGGGGGCCTGTAATGTAACAAACCCTCCCTGTTGATAGACAGGTACCAAAGATAATCTTCTGTGACTTCTCAATCTTATGGGCATGTACTACAGACTAAGCTGCAGCCTGCTGCACTGTCTAAATTTTGCACTATAAAAGACGTGCTAGCAGCACAAAAGGACAAGGTAGAAATCCGTACCTTAAATCAATTCTGCACATGTAGGTAAGTTTAGATTTTCCTGACCCGCAGGGCTCAATCAGATACCTAGAGAGGAGCACATTGACTCTGACACCTGCCACTGGAGCACAGTCATGATCCACTGAAGTTGCTAAGAGCACACAAGCTCCTTTGGGGAAGTTTGTCCTCCACGTTCTACAAAAAAGGAAGAAAAAGTATCTTGTCTTTGATAAACATCTAACAGACTTACTTCAAATCATACATGAACAGGTTTTTTTAAAACTATATAATGTGCTTTCTACAGAAATTCTGTAGACAAGGTTTGTGTGTGCGTGTGTGGAATATTAAGGCTACAGCATAAAAATCTCTTACCTTAAAACAACAAAGTCCCTGGCTGGGTGAGGAGCCATGCTGTTCTGGACATACTGGTATATATCTGTCTGACTATCCAAAGGTTCAATTACTTTTGAGTCTATAAGATCTTCATCCCAAAGATGCTGCTCTTTAAGTAAACGATTTAAAACTTCCTCTGGTGTAGCAGCAATTTCAATGGTAGTTTTCCATAACCGGAGTGGGGGACCTTCACATGCCTGGGAAAGATGAGCATAGTCCTCAGCTTTACATTTCCTTTATATTTTATATGGGATAAATACAGCAAATTAAATATACACACACACAGATGCACACATATATTGTACTAAGGTTGTTGTAAGTTCAGTCTGAGGTTGTTGAGCAAAAGGCATCTGCACGCTGACTTCCAAACAGTTTTTAAGTAAGTTAGTTATAGTTACATTCTCCCATTTGAACTACCATTAAACTGTGGTGCTACAAAAAAAAAAACAACCCTAATTTTCCCAGTTCATTTTTTAAAATATCCCAGCTCAAATCTCATTGAAACGCATCTCCTTCTGCTAGATCCGAGCTGTGCAAGATCAGAGCAGAGAAACTTCATTCCCACTGCCTGTGGGAACGAAAGTCAGCCTGTCAAGGCTTTGCGCAACTGAGTGAAGGCGTGTAAATGCAATGCAGTGAACATTCCCGGACTGTATAAACACAAGAACTCAATTCAATGCATGTTCACTGACTACTGCTGAAAGACAAGTTGTTTTCAGATGGTGTGCAACTATGTCAAAAGATTATTATTTCTCAAATCTATCCACAAAATAAAGGTGTGCACTGAACTGTCTGTTACGTCTGTATCAAAAGCTGGCTTGTATTTGAAATGATGTGCAAAAAGCAGAGTGGTGGAATGAGTTACAGCGTGCATACCTTCTTGTAGGCCAGATCTGCTTGCTCTGACGTGGAACAGCTGACCCAGCCCTTAAACTTCTCCTTCATTTCCTTCAGCAAGTCATCCATGCAGTCCTGGAGGTAGCAGTGGTAGTCAGAGGGCTCCATGGTGCTGCTACTGCCCCGGAGCTCTTCCAGGCTGAGGGGACGAAGGTCCTGCTCTGTGTACGAGTTCCGGCCCTGGCTCATTTCTTCAGGTATCTGAGGGGTGACAAGGACAAATCATCCTCTTGCAGCTCTCTCCCTAAATCCCAGAGTTAGTGTAGCACCTTCACAGTCACCAAAGGATAGCATGCACCATCCCCTGTTGGTAAGATGCTCACTACTCCCTTCACTCTAAAGTTGGCAGTAGTCATACCCTGTGGTAGAAAATGAGATGCCTAGAGAGGTTTGTGTATGTGTGTGTAATTATATCTGCAAATTACCTGAGCTAGCATACCAACTGTATTCTAAAATATATGTTCGTCAGGTCAAGAACTCAATGTGAAGAAATACCAAAGATCTGTTTGAGTCTCTGTGACCTTGATTTGATGCAAATTAGTCCCTCAATTACAGGGTGCCTCTTTTTTTTTCCCCCCTGTGGAGTATCCCTTCTTTTGCTACACAACTCAGACTCACTCCCACAGCAAAGTTTACCCAGCAGACTGGCTGAAGGAGGGGCAGTTGTCAGCTACAAGAGGAGAGACAGGCATGCCTTCAGTTGTGAGCTTTGAAAAGGTTTAATGACAGTGAGGAAAACCAGGACACAGACTTGTCTAGTTCTCCGTGCTGGGCCCCAGAGGGAGCATGCCTTAGTTGTTATGGACCTTCCAACCGATGGTCTGAGAGTGTTATAGTTCAGGATGCTTTTGTGGCATAGACTTGCTCTCTCTTGGGAATTTAAATATAAAGCAAACACTGGAACTCTTGGAAATAGCTTCATGATTTGTAATCAGAGCCAAAGCTCACAGATTCTCATGGCCACACAATAAAAACTGGAAGACATGGTTCAAACGAAGCCTGCGTGTAACAAAAATGCCCTGGACCCCACAACTGTCTTGTATCTATTAAGCACCCATGTCAGCAAAACAACTCTCCGGGCACTCCTTCAAATGCATGCACTTGGACTAGGATGCAAAGTTTTTTAAAAGGTTATTTAATCACATACTACTCCTTATTAAAATAAAAGAGACATTCCTAGCTTTCCATTATACAGCAGACCTAAGCCATATTGGCCAATATTGCACCCATTGGTTTTGCAGATGTTTTTTTACCTGGAAGAGCTTCTTGCATTCAGCAATCATATGGGCTAGCCCTTGGGTTGCAGCCAAATTTTCATTTAGGTCTTTCTGATCGGGTTTTCCCAGACTTGGTTTTCTTTGCATCACCCTTCACAGGAAGAAGAACACACACACACATCCAGTTATTTAACATGGAGCAAGAGAGATATTTGGTAAGAAAATAGCCACATTCCAGAATTTTCTGGTGGTTTAGAGCAGTGCTGCTTGGCAGATCTTGGCATGCTGTTACTGACTTCCTCGCTATTGCCACTAAACTTTGCCTTTGGCATCCCCCCATTACTGCCCTTTTGTGAATTTGCTAGTGTTTCACCAAATCTGTTAAGGAAAAAAAGTAGGGTCACAGAACCATTCTACATCTGAGGCCTTCAAGGTGATCAAAAGGGGTAGGGTCAACAGGACTGGCAGCAGCAAGCTGTGCTCTCCAGAGACTTACCTTGGGGAGGAATTCTCTCTTTTGAGAGTGTTTAAATGGAAGAGGGAAGGTGCTAAGCACACTGCCAGGTTTGTTGGTGTCATCTGGTTCTCCTTCACAGCAGCTGTGACATCACTCAGGAAATAGAGAAGAATCTGAAGGACCTCCCTGTTCTCGTCAGGTAAAAGCATAATGGCAGCCTTGATAGCATGGAGACGCTGATCCTTTGGCACATCTGCAGAATATTAGTAATTCTCTCATCAGCCCATTGATTTTCCACACACACAGCATGAATACATCCCAAAGCAAACTCCAGCT
>JANHGO010004739.1:0-24351 GCA_024606505.1 Aquila spilogaster
TAAATATTGAAATTCTATGATTTTTTTCAAGGTGCTAGTGTAGCAAAAAATAACCAGTAAAATACGTGAGGTAGCTACCGTTTTTCATGGGCCTCCAAGGGAGACAATCCATTCTCATACAAAAAGAGCACTTAACAGGTCACCTGGAGACTTAGGAGCTCCCCGATGTGGTATGTCCCTTCCCATGAACTGTGTCACACAGCTGTGGGAAAAGACTTCTAGACTGGCAGCATTTTTGTAACTCACACTCTTGGAGTCCAAGGTCTAGGGACTGAGAGCTGTCAGTATTTCTGTAACCTGAAATGTTGCCTCACATTTTGGTTTGATCTGATGCACTTAGTTCTCTTCTCCCCACATGTATTGCATTGTCAACAAATAAGTATAGCAGAGTTTGCATAAGTGTTCTTTGTCTGCTGCTGGGTTTATTGGAATTAATAATCTAAATTATGTATTAAAAATAATGGTCAATGTTGACACAGCATCTCCCTTTTTTCATTTCTGGCCTTTTCCCAGCAACCTCAGCATCAAATAGTATTTTTCAACCACTGCCACGCCAGACTTGACCTGAAGACTATTCCAAATGATGTTCTCTCCATTCTGCCAAGTCAATATTTTCTGTCTGCTATTCTGTACATACTTCACGTTATTAAGTCCGTTTCCTTTTACACCTCATTGTGTCCTATCTCCTGGGATAGGGCAAATATTTGTCTCCCTGGGATTGCAGTGAGACTCGAATACTAAGAGGCACCACCTAAGTGATTTTCCCTTGTGCCTAATTAAGGTGGATATTTGTACATGGTATTTTTTTTTTTAAAGCAGCCTAATTAGCTATATCATTCTGCACTACATAAGTCTTCCTCTGTTTAATTGCATGGCTCATTCCTTTGCTGTTGTAGAGGTGTCCTATTTGTCTGGGCATTCTTTCTGGGTCTACTCAGTGATACACGTTTCTTGGTTGTGTCTGAGTATTTTAGAAGTATGGCAGCTCTAGAGATAGCACTTTGTCTCAGTTTTTGAGAACGTATGTTTTGTGTGACGTTCCTGGGGTGTATTGCTGTTCTGAAGATACTGTGAGGATCAGCCCATTCCAGGTCTTGTTTTATTTACGGGAAACAGAAGAGAGCAGGAAAACAGTGAAGACATGGCTGGATAATGAAACTGTGATAATGAAATTCATCTTCCCTATGTCCTTGGTCTGCAGTCTCACCTCTGCTTCCCAACATAAAATAGTAAGAAGGAAATTAAATACTTGATTTCTTTAAAACTTTAACGTTATTGAAATCACAGTTCTAACATTAGAAGAGACTTAAGTGGGTCCTGTCATTTTAAGTGGCTCATTACCAGGATACTGAGAACAAACTTTTGTCTTCACTAGATGGTATTAATAGTGATTGGATCAGGCACATCTTGTATTATGTGACCTACCTCTATCTCGAAGATCACAATAAACCATTTCATTTTGTATGTGTCTTGGGCATGTGATAGGTTTTTTGTTTGTTTGTTTCCTGTTACTTCCCAAAATCCAGGTATCCTCCTGGGGACATGTTGTATATTTGCCTTGATAGCAAAGTCTGCTTCTTCCTTTATATGTCTTTATATTAAGGAAGTCAGAGATAGTCTTTGGCTTTCTCTACCTTTCTTCCATTATTTTCTGGATATCTGTATCTAAGAAAGGAAGGGCCAATGTAATATGAAGTGATTGACTTGTCATTTCTGTCTTGATTTGTCACCTGCAACAAAGGGCCCTTCACACTGGGAAATGCAGGAGCTCAGTATTTTGAGAAAAACAAACAACGCTGCATCTTGCAGCCTCTCCATGATGCTGAGATGTCTGGTGCCTTTAAACCGAAGTTTATACATCAATTAAAAGAAAATCACTGTCCTAATTGGGAAGGAGTAGAAGAGTGGTTTATGGATGATGACATCAGTTTAGTTTTCTACAACTAGGTTATTATGTAAATAATGTAAATTCATAGGGTGTGTTTTGTTCCAGTAAATGCAGGAGACTTTTCTGCCTTTTTGGGAGTTTGAAACATCAAAGCTGTGTGAACCAACTTAATGTGATACTATGTCTAGGAATACAGTAAACTTTTTTCAGTAACTGCTGAACTACATTTAGATGAAGACTTACTGGCTTCAGCCATTTCATATGGTTGTTCTTTATTTGCCTGTTTTCATCCTTTACCCAACAAAAATACTAAGATACTTTTTTCAGTTTATTGTGCCTAAAGCAGATCTACTCTGTTTAGATATAGAAACTTGAATGATAATGTAAACATTTAGAAGTTATTTGATTAATCACATCTCCCTTTTGCAATTAGGGATAAAATAGAAAAAAATAAATTCTAGGCCTTTTGTAATGGGAATTTTAATTATTCTTGTGTCTTTGGGGCAATGCTGAATTGGAGATTTTCTTCTTGGGTCATATCTGTGGGAGTGGAAGGATTGTTTTGGGTGCATACTTCCCCTCCCCTTCAATATTGCTCTTAAAAATTCATCTGGTCATTCTTTTAAATGGACTGACCTAGAGTGAAGTATTTGTTCAAATACCCTCCAGAAGTGACACTTCCACATTAAACTGCAAATAACTCTCTTTTTGAATATTGGCACTCTCCAATGACAGAACAATGGAGAAAAAAGTTAATTTACAAACTTTGCAACAGAGTTTGGAACAAGATTAAAAGTTGAAGATGCAGTATTTGATAACTAGGAATAAATATTGCATAGCACCTTCTTGCAAAAGTGGATTTGCTATTGAATATGCATGCGTGTTGGGCAATAAGTTGCTTGACTCCCTGATTGCAGTGCACAGATAAGGGTATTAAAGGTGAAAATGAACTCATAGCTATTCTTTAAAGCTCGGTGTATCTAAAATGGGCTCAAAAGGAATTATTAATGTCTATGTAGAGTGGGAGGGCTATTTTTTTTTTTTTTAAACATAATTCCTGTTATCCCTTTTGAAAAGCTCAATGTAACTTGAACAGTTCAAGATTAAAATTCCAGCTGCAGAAAGACAAGGAATTTTATATGCTGTGTGCTGGCGTGAAGGCTCTTCTTCCCATGTTGGCTGGAGGCATTGGCTGCTGAGAGTGGAGAAGGCTGCAGTCATTAAGTAAATGCTTTCATCTTATTTGATGTGTGGAGCATCAGCTAAGATGAGAGAAGTTTTGTCATATGAATAAAGTTGATGCCTTATATTTTGTATGTAGATTGTGAAGTCCAGAACTTAGACTGTGGTTTTTCTTGTATTTCTCAGCCTGTGTTGGTATGACTATTGGTAAGTTTAGTTTGATTAAGTTTGTTTGCTTTGGTGTTTGATTTGAAACAATTTGGGTTACAGGCCTGAACCTTTGGCAGTATCCTAAAGTAGAGATGCTCAGAGCAGATCTATGTAATCAAAGCTATATAGGATTTCCCTGTGTCTGCTGTCATGGAGCTGGGGTCAGACAACTAGCTTAGAAAGGGAAAATGATTTTTCACTAAGTATTCTGTTGATTTTTTTTGAGACTGTTGGCACTTATGGTTTCCTTTAGTTTTTTTTTTTTAAAGTGGCAGACAGGGCACTTATGACAAAATAGTACTGTTCATGAGGCGGTCAAGAGGAGAAAAGCAAAGTGTGTTCATGTGGCATTGAATCAGTGCAGAGAGAAAAGAACTGCAGGGGAGTTCTGCTGTGCCTTTGTGTTATGGAGATGAGAGCCTGACAAAAGGAAGGTGGATGTGGAGAAACATTAATGAATAAAATGTCACCTAAGAAAGTCATCATTGTCTTCCTTCTGTCTGTATCAAAGAACACCCAGGAGTGTTAGATGGATAGCAACACTCTTGTTAAGTGGAGGAGGGAATAGAAGGTTTGTCCTGGCCTTTCAGTTATACACGAGAGAGAAAAAAGTTGTATTGTTATCACTAACTAGAGAAGAGCTTGGTTGTTTGGGTTTTTTTTCTCCTCCTTGTTCTTTCTCCAGTTAGATTGCACACATCTGCAACTCATAGGTCAATTCTCTTACCTTTTGCTTTTGACTTACAATTATCTTTTTCTTGCCTGGGCCTGTTCTTGCCATCCATTTATTACAAATTATTTGAATTGGATGCTCTGTGAGTTTAAAACTCAGAAGACACTGTATTTCTTTGAGATAGCCATCCTATTTATAGTTATCGTTACTCTTAATGTTTTTCCCTTGCTTGAGTACCTTGCTTGAGTACTGGGCATTAGCTGCAGATATAAACTCCAGCAATAGACCTCCATCCTGAGCCAGCGTGGGGGCTGTTCTTAGTCGACTCTTCAATGCTGAGTTTTAATTAACTTGAGCAATGGGGCTTTTAAACTTTAACAGTCTCACATTAAAATATGCATTGTTTGCTGCCTTTAGCTCTCTGGCTCTTTCCTGATACTTCTATAAAAGCAAAACACTGTCCTGCACATACTCCACTCCAAGAAGATGAAAAAACAAAGCTCGAGTGACAGATGTTAATCATAATACTTAATGCTCTACTGGAAACACGACACTGATGAGGGCTGGATAAGAACCCACAACTGCTGATTCTCTTCTTTGCATACGGGGATGAATGTGTGTAAGGTAATTAACGTCTGTGGAGTAGCTCTAAGTTTACACTGATGTTGTGGAGTAAAAAACCATGCCTTTGATCACATTTCAAGTCTGACAAAGGAAAACTTTTCTTCTCACTGATTGCAGTTGCAACATTTAAAGTAAAATTATGAAGCTTTATTACCCCTGCTGCTCTTCTGCCCCATCCTTTCAGGTTTCTAGGGACCCGAGGGGGCCCCTTTCATCTCCTAATTGGGGTAAAGGGGGATTCTTTTTCTGCTGAATTCGCTTTTGCTTGCTTAAAAGCTTTTCCTTCAGGCAAAAGTCTGTGCAACTCTGCATTAACACCAAGTGGCACGGTTTTTCTCCCCCTTTGCTTGGGAGAAATCACAGAAAAAAGGGAATTGGCTACTTCTGTAAAACTCTGGAAGTGTATGATAACTTTTCAATTTTTATTTCAGCATAATATGCATGTATGAATTTCACAAAAGTTCCTATTTCTCTAAGTTACAGAGCATGTTATACAGGAGGAAATATTTGGAAGAGACCGAGTTAAACTAATCTTTCAAATTTTAGTGGGGTGCACTATTGAGTCTACTTTAAGTTCCTTTGCAAATCTTCCCTTTAACCTTTGGGATTTACATACCTCATAGAGAATGCAGAATGCACTTAACTCCTGGATAAATTTTTTTGGTCTAAAGATCTTCGCTGTTCAGTGGAAGGATGCTGTACTTGTACAGTGAAATGTCTGCGTGTTTATGTTAAACACATTTATGCAACCCTGGGCCATCAGCAGTTGGGGAAGGACTTCGCCCTTCCTGCACACACTCCCTCCAAAGCAACCCCTCCTGCCAAGGCTCAGCCTCTCAGTGTGCCATCAATGTAACAAGAGGCAAGGAAAGTGAATTCTGGGTCCTGAGGCCGTCCTGTGGAGTGGATTGCATCATGCCCTTGCGTATACATCTGTTTTTTTCTGCTACTGTATCTCAGGTCATTATGAGAGAAACTAAGCAATTTTACCTATTCCCAGAAGATATGTCTAGTTTTCCTCTTAGCAGACAAAATGCTTCGTTTTTCCTAAACCCCTGGAGCATTGCAGACTTTAATTTACAGAAATTAGTTTCTTAAACTGAAATTAGTTTAAATCCATGAATTTTGCAGAACTTGAGAAAGCCATAGTGCATAAATAAAACAACAGCACTGAGTTGAAAGAGGTTGAATGTACAGGACCAGCAAGCAGGTTTTCTGCAGAATTGTTTGGGGCTGGTTTTTTTTCAAATGGAATAATTTAGCGGCGCATAATGCATTCATATTCAAAGTGTCTTGCACATGTTCCAAGTTACTCCCTGCCAAACCCCTTTGCATGGCTTCGGGAAAGTGCAAAGAACTCTTCCAATGTTATAGATGGGGGAATTGGGCTGCAAAGTGACTTGTTTAAAGCAGTAACGAACATCTGTACCAGAGATCATACTAGTATTTGAAAATTCACTGATCTTTTCTTGGATTTCCTGAAACCAAGTCTAAACCAAAGAGACACTGGGCATCCTGTCTTGAATTTTGATACAAATGCTATTGTTGGTGTCAATGAATTTTGCATCAGGTCCAAATGATCATGTGATATAATGCATTAAATTTTCATTGGTTTGGGTTTTTTAAACTTATGCTTCTGGAGGTGCATAAGTGATTTGTGCCTCTATACAAAGGAATTTTTATATGTAATATCTTTTTGGAAGTTATCTCAGGTAACATTTGTATCAAGAAGCAGCTTGGCTTTGCAGTGTGGATTTTTGAAAGCTGTCTGTGCATTTTCTAGCAATTTTAAATGCCTTGAAAACTTACCAATCAATCCTATTTATAAAGGAAAGGAAGACAGAAATGTTGTGTATGCTAAGTCTGAAGTGGTAATCAAAAAAATGTATGTAGCTATATCAAGTGTTGCTTTCCTTTTTTTTTGTGGTATAGCATTGGTTTGTAAATGTAAATGAGTGCCTCTTTCTAATTTATAATGTTTTACTCTTTAATTAAAAATAAAACTATTAATGCCAAGCATATAATGCGAATGCTCCATTGTTCTTTGCTGTTGCAGTGGCATAGGCTTTGGTGGGCACCATCCTGTTCCTTTATGATCAAAGGTACAAACATACTGCAAATAAGAACAGTGGAGTGCAGCAACAGAGATTGCCCTTTGACTTTGCAAGAAAGGGCACTTTCCTGAAGACACTACCTCTAGTCCATCTTTTAATTCTGCCTGTAAATGAAATAGATGCTACAAGAGTTTTCGTTGTAGTTCTATTTTTCAGGAATATCTCAATTTCTTGGTCTTTCACAGCTGAAGTTCTGGCTGATCCTTCCCTACTGTGTGCTGTTTCTGATAAAGCTTAACCAAAACTGCCTCCTAATTCTTTACATTAACTTTGAAGCAGCCTTATCAAGGAAGCGAATTTAACTCTAAAATAAGGGTCTGCTGCGCATGTATAGGATGTTTTTCCATTTCCCCTATGTATGTGTAATAATTGTTTGGAAGATGTGCACAAGACAGAATGGGAGACTGCTCACCCTGTGATGAGTGCTGCGTGTCAGTTAAGGTTTTATTAGCCAGGACACGCTTTTCTATTTTCTGATTACAGTGAAGTAAACTAAACATATATAAACATAATTAGGAAACTTAGCAGTGGGGCAGGTCACTGAATGAGGCTGGGGTATAAGCGCAGAGAAGGTGGGGTATGTGTGGAGACATTTGACAGTCAGCAAATAGCACAGATCAAACCTCAGACATTCCTTGTAAGTTGGTTGTTTCCTATTATCTAAACATGGGAAATAAGGGTTTTCTTTTCTTCATGGATGGTATTGTGGTGGTGAGCGTTTTTCAAACTCCTGAACAATAAAAGGATCTTGGCACTCTCATCCCTTCTTACAACACTGTTTTCATAACCAAACTGAAGATCTCCAGTTGTGTACTGCAGATTGTTGTATTTGTTTACTTTTACTGCCTGTTCTGCTGTTCATCATCTTTGGGTTCTGTTCCCATTCCCAGAAAAAGAACTTTTTCATGATGTCCTGCAGCATTTGGTTCTCTTCAGCATTGCAGCCTTCCTTCGCACCAGTCTCCCTGCCTACCTCCCCTTGCTCTCTACTCTAGTTCTCCTTTCCAAACTAATTTTTTCTGTGTTTTTTTCACTGTGTATTCCATTGATTAACCAATCCAGAATGAAAATACAAATCAGTAATGTTTATTCTTTGTATATCTTGCTTATAATGCACAAAAATCCATCCGAGAGAATGCAACATCTGTGTAGTTCTTCGTTAGCAGCTATTTGCTGCTCTTGTAATGCCAAAACAAAGGGACATCCAAGAAATTTCGAAGATAGTGTATTTAAAACTGATAAAAAAGAGCACACATTTTACTTGTGCCATTCTGTCTTGAGGCATTTCAGGAAAATAACTTAGTAGGCTTGGCAAAAGATTAGACATTTACTTGAAAATCCACAGTTAAATTATGTAGGATGAAGTTCTAGAAGAGATATAAAGCTGCCTGCTTTAGGACATCAGCCAACCATTCATTGCCTGGGGTTAGGCACTGCCTTCCTCCCCATGAGCCTTGTTACTGCATATAATGATCTTTTGCTGGTTGCTTATACCCTCCTCCGTAGCCAGCTCCTGTTGGAGGCCGAGTAGTGGACAAGCCACTCCATTGTTTCAATCCAATATGTTATTCTTACTTTAGCTTACCTAAGTACACCAATTAATTGGTCATAAAGTTGTTCAGGCTTTTCATTGATAGGGAATGTGAGTGATTTACAGCCCACGGGAATAATATATCAGATGAACTGTGGAGTCTGGTCTAGGTTCTTTCTGAAAGACTCTGTATGGTTATGCCACTTGCATAGCAAAGAGCTGCGCTGCAGCCATTGGTATTCAAGGAGTGCTACCCAAAGGGAATTTTTTAAAAATAATTATGGCATTTTATCCTTTTCTTCCCCTCTTTCCTTAGTACTTTGCCTACGTGATGATTTTGACGGAGATGTACGCGGCACAGGGCTCCCTCTCCCTCCTCGATGTACTTAGGCTTATTGTTACTGCAGCAAAGGGAGGCTGTTGCCTTGAAAAGGAAGGAGGTTACTAGATCACAGCCCTCATAAATATCAGATGAAACCAGCAGGAGGGAATTTAGGTTGGGAGTAAATGACACAAAGCCCTGTGTTGGTTTTACATGTGTGGGGGGAAACCTAAACAATCAATCTTTCTGTGCTGACAATTGAATATTTCTTCCCTTTGCTTTACTACGGTATTTTTGTTTCTATGGCAACCAGGGATTTTTGCAGGCTGGCAAACTCTCTCACAGCAAACCCAGGGAAACAGGTGTTGGCCAAGGCTTTTAGTTTTGCCAGGGATGCTCCAGCTATAGTCCCCAGAGGAGGATTTGGCCCCAGGTCGGTAGGATACTCTTTGCGGGTGATGCTCTGCCATTGCATCCCATGGGCCAGTGCAGCCCACGATTAGTGTGTTGTCTGTTAAGGATTTAGGCTGAAAATTGAAATGAAGTTATCAGGACTCCAGTTTCATACTGTGTAAGTTAAACATACAGAAGGGCTCCGAAAGCTGTGACTTGTCTTTCATACACACAGTTTTGTGGTGTTGTGGTATTTTAAGAAGGTATTGGTTTTTTCTTTCACGTTAACTGCAAGGCATGGTGGTTGCAAGCTTGGACACCTCATTACCTTATGTCCTCAAGATTATTTCATTGATCCAAGTTGTTTCTAACAAGCTGCAGTAATATCCAGCACACGTTATCTTTGGATGCTAAGGAGTGTAAAAATTAGTTAGATCTATGAATTGCCACTGGAATAAACAGCCTGGGCAAGTAAACTCAGAACTGTGCTATTCTATTTTTATATAACCTCTATTAAGAAAGGGAAAGAACTGGAAGCTTTGCTTAATCCTGTCTCTGTAGGCAGACAGTGAGATGTCTTGCTGACGGTTGTACCAAGGGGAGGGGGAAAGCTTTCCATAAGCATGACTTTGTCAGCGCTTGGGTGGGTATAGTGGTCCTGGCAGCTCTGGGCTGACAGTGGGGAGATATGCTGTCAGGTTGGGCTCCCTTTTCCATCCTCCCAGTGAGCTCAGCATCACAGCTGTGTCCTGATGGTTGCTTTTACCATGAGACTGGACAAAAGGGAATGTTTGCTAGACTATAAAATCAGGCCTATGAACTTGTATCGCAAATGATTTTGCGGTTTCTTTATCTGTGTAGAGAAGGGCTTCCACATTGCTGTAATCCACCAGTCATGTATTGGTAAAGAACTACATTGCACTTATGCTATGATTGTAGTATTCTGCTCTCCATGTAATTTTCTTACTGCCAGACGTGTTGCTGAATGAGGGGAAGGGGAGGAAGATGGTTGTCTTGCTAATTGGTAGCAATGAATGAAACATAAAATAGTCACTAAAGAAAAAGTTGTCTTGGTACAAAATGATATACCCTGTTTTCTTGCTGAGGAAAGAAGGTAAAATAAAACAACTAGAGATTAAAATAGATTGTTTTCCTCCCAGCACAACATTCAGTAATATGAAGATGTGAACTGTAAAGTATGAACTGGTGTCTGTAATATTCAGGAAGAGCTGGCTACTTGGCAGCAGCATGGACTGGCCTCCTCCCACATGCCATCCAGTCTAATATGGTTTTGTAAGAGACAGGTGAAATTAAGAAATATTGATTCTTAGCGAAGTGCTCAAATTCTTAATGTATACCCAAGTCTCTTCAGACTTGTTCCAGAAGCATCACTGGATATCAGGCTACCATGCTGTGGCGGGATTGAAAATGCTCTGAACAACCCTGGATATATCTATTTCTGCTCTTACGTAGAGTCTGGAGGCAGAGGCCAATGTTGGGTTTTTTTGTTGCTGTGATTTTTTTGGTGGTTTGTTTGTTTGGGTTTTTGTTGTGGGTTTTTTTGTTGTTTTTGTGGTTTTTTTTTTTTAAAGAAAGAAATTGAAGAATTTGGAGCTTTAAGGTTCTTGGTAGCAGCTTAGACATGAGTGTTCTTCTGTTTCTTCTGTGTGTTTCTATCTGATTGACAGAAGGAGCAAAATCTTAGAGGTCTCAAACTACCTAAATGTAAATGAGCTCTCACTGACATACACAGGTAACTAGGTCTTTATTCAGCCCCTTGTGAAATACTTTTCTCTCTCAGTGTGGTTCCTGTTTTGAATAGTTTGTATGTTCTGCACGTCATACTCGGAAAAGTATCCATCCGCAAATGATTCCTTTAAAGCAGTGCATCTATCTATTCACCGTAGTGTCAAAGCAGTATTTATTTCTGCTAGACCTGGAGGGCTCCTCTGGGTGAAGTGGCAGGGTAGAAACCATGGCACCGGGAGTGGAGCTCTTTCAAGCAGAGGTGATTTGATTATGATCCTTCTGGATGTTCTTGCTCTGCCCGTGCCATTGAGACAAGGATGAGAACTGAGGGGATGGATGTGGTACTTGTCTGAAACATGCTCTCAGCTAAGTCTGCATGCAGGTAGAACAAATCAGTAGGGCCAGTGATTTCTCCCTACTGAGTAGAAAAGAGATGGATTCAGGTGCTATCCTCCTCTTCCAGTCACAAATGGAAAGAAATGTTCTTTTGCTCCTTGTACCCCTGCAGAGATTAGAGAGCACAAGAATTAACCTAGTCTGAGTGCTCGGAGTTGCGGGAGGATTCAGCACTTGGTTTTGGTGACAAAACCTTGAACTCATCATATAATCGCTTGTTGTCTCATTCAGCCATCTGTACAGGGAGGCACTAGGGGTGTTACTTATTAGCACTTAAAACATTTTCAAGTGATCAGAAAATTAAAGCTGGAAGTTCAGCAAGGCATTTTGTCAGGCTCTCCCCTGACAGAAGATTGCCTAATCTTCATAGGAGCAGCTTTTTTTTTTTTTTTTTTTTTTTTTTAAAGTCCAGTGCTGGAGACCGAGTAGCTTTGTTTACAAACATCTCCCTCCCCTCTGCTGTGGTTCTTCACAATCACTTATGAAAATGCTTCCAGATACTTCCTAAGTTTTCAGCTTTGTGCTAGGCCATGTTTTGTTTTGAAGTGTCTGGTGTTTCATTAGGAATTTCTGAATGATGGTTGGGAACTACCGTATTTACAAAACAAAAAAAAAAAAAACAAAACAAAAAAAGGGGCATCTCCAAAATGAACAAGTTTTAGAAACAGGGTTTAGAAGTCTGTCTGACAAGACAGTGTCAAAAGCCTCACTGGAGTCTAGATATCTAACCCTTGTTATTCCTTTATCCAACTGTCTGTAACCTGTTTAGGGAAAGAAATTAGCTTGATCCTTGACAAATCTGTGTTGGCTATTATGCATTTCCTTATCCAAATGCATATAGGTGGTTGTCTACCACTATGTGCTATCACTTTGAGGGAGAATTTTTAAGTTAAGCCCACTGGTCTGTAATTAGCTGGCTCTTTTTTTTTTTTTTTTTTTTTTTAAAAAGTACTGTATTTGTGTTTGTGCATCTTCTAGATTCTCATCAATCCTCTAAGTTTTTCAAAGAAAACCTTTAATGAAAACACCAGTTCTGAGAATTTTATCAGGTCCAGCCAAGTTACAGACAACTGACATCATCTGACATCTGGGTAGATAGGCCCAACTATTTTTTTTTTTCCCCAACTCTTTACCTGCTATCATAATACTGTTTTCTTACTTGCTTCTCTAGTTTTTTCTTGATAGTTTTTATATCCTTTCTTTAGTTATCTCTGTGTTACTGGCCTTTCTGATTTTGGTCTTCACCTGCCCCTGCTACATTTTTGAGCTCACTTGAGTAATCTGATCCACTTTTCACCACCTTCTTTAGACTTCCTGCTTGCACATGAGGTCATTGAAGAGTTTGTGATTCAGTTCTTTCAGTTTATTACTGCTGTCCATTCCCTGTGCCATGAAAGTTTGCTTTAAAGAACTGCAACATTTCCAGAACAGCTGCTGCCTTCTGGCTTGTTTCATGTGGCACATTGTCTACCAGTTATCTGAACCCACTGAAATCTGCTTTTGAAAAAGTCCATTGTTTTTGCTGTTCTTCCACGAGCTGTGAACTCTACCACTTCATGGCTGCTATCATTCAAATTGGTTTCAGTTTTCATATTCTCAACCACTTCCACTTCATTTGGTCAAGTTAAAGCTAAAGAGTCTCCTAGTTGCTGCTGTTCTTTTGTATTGAAAAAGGTTCCCAATATATTTATTTCTAAGCCTTTTTTTAACAGTTGGTGATGGCTTATATTACTTTTCCAACAAACTGGTGTTCCTATCACTGCGGTTATCCAAGCATTGATCGTGGTTCTGTCATCTGGGTTAAAAATATTTCTGCATGACTGATCTCAGTCCAAAGGTAAGAACCTGCAAAAACCTAAAAACCTAACAGTGGGCTTGTACAAGAAGTATGGTTAGTGGGGCTGTAACAGGCTATGTAATCAGGATTGTCTTCTTCTCCTCATCTTTCCACAGCTGTTAAAATTGCCCAGAATCGGCAATATTTTCTGCCAAGCTGCAAATCATCTGGATGAGGGATGATACATCATTAAGCAATGAATTTTGGGGAAACTGTCCTCCCGCAGGTGAAATCCAGCACCCATTTTCCCTCCGAAGAACAAACCCCAAACAGCACCAGCATATAGAACTGGTTTCTACTTATGTGGTGTGGTGTGCTCATCTATGGGTTAAAATAAGAAGGTAATTTAGCTATAAGTGAGGATGAAATGACTGATGGGATTTGCTCACTATTATCCAGGGTTATAGATGTTCAAAACAGAACAGAGGGGTTCAACCAAATATGAATGAGAGGGAATGCCTTGCAAATAGTGGGGGGATTGGAAACATTTCTCCTGTTCTAGCACTAACACAGGCTTCATTAATGAACATTTCTGTCTTTGATCTGATTGCAATATAATTTTGGGGGGTTCCTTCTAGCAGGAGCTTGTGTCTTCTGTCTCTCTCCACCTCATTCTCGCAGGAGAGGAAACACCTAATTAGATTTCATGTTCCAACCTAGGAAAAACCTCTGGCTTTTGCTGCCACTTCACAAAACCATAGTGAGAGGGTGAGGGGGAGATGAGAGAACATAGTGATTCATGCAGATGCTGCAACTTTACAAAGAAGAGGGAAGAAAAATGGGAACACGTTATCCTTCTCTAATTATTGCAGCATTGCTTAATATCTCACTTTTCTGGGAGGCATACAGCAAGCTATAGAGTACTCAGGGCTTTAATTTCAGGTTAAAGATGAACATCCTTATTCTCAAGAGCGTAGAGCTTTCCATGCCTTCTCAAGGTACAGAAGGGATAGAGGCAGAAAATTTAGAGTTAAATGAAGAATACTTCAGACTGCTTCAGAAGATCATAGGTATTCAGCTCTGTTTTCACCTTTTCCTTCACATAATGGTCCTGGTGTGCTCTTTGATCCTCTGGCAGCTAGGAAGTGCACCTATTGCTGCCTGTTAAAAGTGACATGTTAGTGGAATTACAAGAACTTCATTTCAGTTCTTGGCTGAGAAATAATGAGCAGTGAGTTTAGGGAAAACCTGACTAATAAGAGACCTTAAGCAATGTGGTTTTTTAAAGCTATGTTATGTACCTTTTAATCTTTCTGAAGATTATAGGGTGACAGGATTTTCTGGAAATGGGAAGGACTGTTAAAACAGTGTGTGGAGATCAGCTGTGAAATGACTACTTTTATCATAACCCCTCAAAGAGACCCCTCTTTACACTGTTGGGAGATAAGCGTAGGTTGTGCCTGGGAAGTTATAATAAATGCTAATTGTGTTTAAGAATTACTTCTAAAACTGCTGCTGTTTCTATTTCTAGGGAGGAAAGAAGGGGAAGAGGGTAGAATTGTGACTCCTTTGAATGGTGACTGAGCTAATTGACAAAACATGTTATTAGACTGTGTGTGTAAAAAATATTTTTCTGTGCTTTGTAATAGATTCCTCTAGTTTACAGAAACACACTTTGTTTAGAAAGAGCTATGGTTGCATGAGAACTTGCTTCACCCACCCACCCACATGGTTGAAAACACAAATATATAAAACTGAGGAAAAATGTTACCTTTCTTCATCATTTTTAGCTGCTTTCATAATACCTGCTGAGGTACATGTTCCCTTTGCTTGCAGCAGATACCAAAAAGCAAATGTGTATCCTGCTGTCACCTAATATGCACAGATTTTCTTGGTTATGTAGTGAGTGACACTGCTGTGGCAGTGGGTTGAGATGTTTTCTCACAGCTGAACAGTGCAGGTTTGCAGGTCTCTTGTGGTGGCATCTCCTAATTTTCCTGCTTTTTAATCTGGGTCGTGGGCAACAAATGTGACTATTCTGGATGACCAGTTAAGGTTTGGTGCCTGTGTAGCTTTGTCCTCTCTGTAGGTATGATGAATGGGGTATGTAGGATACGTAGACAGCCTTTTAAAAAAGGCACTATAAAGAATAAAAGGCTGGGTCACCTTGTGGCATAGGAGATCAAGGATTAAGAAAATGGCTTGTTCACAAATTCCACCTGTCTAAAAGCTTTATGAGACAGTAGCCTGGCATACTGGCTGTACTGAGCTGCTTTGTCTCAGCCTGATGTCTTGAACTAGACTTGCCAACATAGTGCCTTTGCTCTTTAGAGAAATGTTTGCTGTTCTTAGCTGCGGCAGAATACATCCTTACTTCCCTAGAAGCAAGGCAGGTTTGCCCTTTCCAATAAGTAATGGTCCACTGCATCTTTGTGCCCCTTGATGTGTTTTGTTGGAGGCATAATCTTTTTGCTCTCTTTTGCTTCCTGTACCTTGTAATTAATTCTGGTCATGAGATATCTGGTGCCACAACAGAGTATTCAAAATGTAGTTTAGTATTAAGCTATTGGGAAATTGCCCCCCCTTCTCCATGCTTTCTTTTCTAGTATGGATGGATGTGATTGCAACGAACTCTGTGCAAATTCTTCCCTTTGGATTTTATGGCTGTCCCAGGAGCAGGTTTTGCTCCTGTTTGTGCTTTCCCATCCTGGGCAGAGAGAAGGAAACTGCATGCTCAAGCCTACTTTTGATGAAAGGAGCAGTGTCTACAATACCTAAATGTTCCCTGTGGGCCTTTACAACTTGTCAGGGAAAAAACAGTGTTTTCTTGTGAAAATTCTATTTCTAGCATGTGCAACATAAACAGTGCTCCTGCTCCTGTCCCTCCATTGTGTCACCATCCCACCTGAAGACCTTAATGAGGCTCAAGTAAGCAGGAGGCTGAGAGATGTGTCTGTCAGTATCCCCATTAGGTGGAGTGAGCTCTTCTGCTAGCAGGAGAGTGCTGCCTATTTAACTACCTATTTGATAGTTTATATGCACATATACTGGGACCAGTAATTTTTTTTTTACTGTAAATTGCCCATGACACCTTTACTGCAAACATTGTGTAAATGCTGCAAACGCCTCTGCGGGTCTCAATGTCTCTCCAGGAGCAGCATCGCCTGCTAAAGGTGAGAGCTGGTGCCTGCCTTTGACCTACTTCTGGAACTTGTGTTCATAAATCCATCCCATAGTATTCATCCCCCTGGAGCAGACTTCAAGTAGAACGTCATTACGCATAAAATAGCTACTAGGGAAGGGAGAAAATATCCAATAGCTGATGTTAATGCATGATGTAAAGTGCCATGTGCCACAGAAATTTAAGTATTCTGTGTGTCGGCTGAACTTTGTGCTTCCAGGCATAGCAGCAGCACCACCCAGTACTCAGGTTGGAGGAGCTAGATTAGTTTGTGAAGAATAATACAGTCTAACCTATATAGGTAGACTGGAAACTATAAAGAAAAAGCTGATGGCGTTGCAGAGGTTACAGAGTCCTGCTAGCTGGGGAAAGCTTGAATTATGTTTTGTAGGAACCTAGAAAGAACTTCTTAATCCAATAACTTCATCGATTGAAAAATACAGAAGAGTAAGAGTAAAAGTCCTGGTCACTTGGGGAGGAGGGGGGAACATTCAAATTGTAGGATAGCTTAAAATTTTACCTTTTGAATTTGTGTCAGATGGAAGAGGGAAAGATGGCTGAAATCCTGCACCAATAAGTATCACTACTGTTAGTCTGTATACAGGAATGTTGTTTTGATGGGGTCCTCCTTCACGCAGTTACCTACTGAATGTCAGCAGTGCCATTAGTTAATTAGTACAGTGATATCAAAAGATTTACACTTTTAAGAGCCATGAAAACCATAACTATTAAGCAGTATCTGTTGCAACTTACAAATTCTTTGTTACAGGCAGATTAACCCTGCATGATTCTTTTGGTTTCTATCTACTGTACTAAGGTCTCCATAAAAAAAAAAAAAAAAAAAAAAAAAAGAAAGTTGCACTCACATGGGATGATGAAACAGCTATGTTTAACTGTTTTTCCCAGTGCAAACTGCTAAAAGAAAAATTTGCGGTTGTTTGCAAGGTGTAATAAACACTTTCTGTTGCACTGGCTTAGAGTTTCTTTGAGCTTTTTTATGTCATTACAATAGAAATCTTGATCAGCCCTGTCACTACAACAGGAAACTACTCATTACAAGTGGGAGAGTACAAATATAGAAGGTAATTTCTCTCAGGTCTTGAGAGAAAGATAAGTGACTTGCAGGGAATCAGAAGAGAGAGGGCAGTCTAATGGAGGTACAAGTAGGGAGATCTGGCATTCAAAACCTATCTGGTTGATTAAAGAAATATTTTTCCTGTTTTCCCCTCCTCCCTGTTCATGTGAATAAAATAATAGAGCAAAATTCTTCAGATGTAATTCTAGCTGGATGAGTATGCTCTGTTATACAGAGGACAGTGGCAACTATGGGACCAGAAATGTAGTGCTCTTTGAAGCTTATAAATCCTCCAACAGAACTGTTGGCCACAAAACAAAATTTGAGACCTGTACATAGTTGTATTTTGGATGCAAGATGTAGAAATAATTTGTAATTTCACACTTCAAAAGTCCATACATTTCAAATCACAAGACAATGAGAACCAAGCCTATATTTTGTACTTATAGCAAACACATGAGATCCTATACTCACTCCCACTCTAGGACAGGCAGAACAAGCAGGGAGCTATACACTGCATTTCAGTACCTTTTCAGGTTTTAGAGAACTTGGAGCGGCTCTACAGACTTTTTTAGCTGGCTAAATTGGTCATCTTCTGTGACCTACTTCTCATCAAGTAAGAACAGGTTCTTATCTACACGAGTAATAGTCTGTGATCTACACTCACATTTTCAATATAGCTGCTGCTGCTGCTGAAGCATGGCTGACACTAATAACATAAAGCGGTTTTAGCCTGAGATTCCTAAACTTCACTTCCATGGCAAGTTACCTTTAACTATGTTGCTCTGTCCCTTTTCCCTGACAATTTCTGAAGCAAATAACCAACTTCAGCCAAATTCCAAATAGCTGTTAGTCTTGGGTAAAATTTTGCAAGGGGAGGGGGACAGCAGGTAGGAAGGAGACACCCCAGTTAGCTGGTACTCAGCTCTGTTTGGTTCTGCTCCAGCTGGCTTAGGTCAACGAGCTGCTCTTTTTGGGAGGGGACGGGGAGGTGCTGTGATTAAGTTGTGGGAATGTAAAGAGATAAAAGGGACATTTCGGAAAGCTTGTTTCTGCCTAATATCACATCATGGTTTTGGTGGTTGGTTTTTCCTGGTATTGGCATGTTTTAATGATGCTATTAATTCCCTATTAATTAATTTTGCTTCAGACTACTTTATTACTTCTAACAGCCCTTTCACTGTGACCCTTTCTGAGAAGCAGTCTCCCGGTTTAGCAGCCGTAGGTGTGTGCTTGTGCTTTTCTATTGCTGTATGTGTACCATGCTAAAAAATGGGAAGGTATTTGCCCTGTTCTTGTCTGTAGTCATACATGGCAAATGCTTTTTTGCTGCACTCCAAAAGGATAAGTCTAGCTCTGAAACTACTTTTATGATTCCTTTCAAATTAGCTCTGTACTTAAGCACTAAGTTGCACCACATTAAAAATACAGATATTTGACTTCATCTGGGGAGAGGGTTTGAGCAGACCATGCTCATCCTCATGAGGACTGCTACACAACTGCTCCAAAAGAAGTTCATTTTGGCTGGCACACTTCAGGCTGAAATTGCTGGTTGCGAGTGTATGGAACCAGCAATTTGTAACTGAAGGGCTTTTGAAATCTTCCCAGCAGTGGAGACCTCCAGCCTGTCTCTGGCTTCCTGATGAAGCAATGGTTGTCTTGAGGTATGATTCCTTATTTAAGGTCATCAAAGCTAATGCTATGGCTGAAGCTTTCATAGCTGCTGTTTCTCTGAAGTCCACTTGGCTTGCCTTATTCTTTGGCCTCAACCAAATAAGGGAAAAAAGGCAATGAAGTCACTGGAGACTTGGGCTTTGGATTATGCTGTGCCATTCAACTCTGATCTTCAGTCTTGTGAAGTCAGGTTGAAGTTAGTATTTTTCCACTGGCTTCAGTGAACTGTTGCAAAGGGATATTCTCATTCTCTCTCTCTCTCTCTCTCATATATGAGTGGAACTTTTTTTTCTTATGTGCTCTTTTAATATTTTTGTGTTTGTATCTCTGTTAAAATGCAGGACTACTAAAGCTGCTTTGTTTCTGAGGTACGGCTAGACACGTCTCCTTTCTGTGTAAGCCTCTAATAACATTATATGTTTACGAAAACCAAAAAAACCCACAAATCAAACCCCCAAGGCTCTCCTCCTGTCTCCCCCCCCCCCAAAAAAAAAAAAAAAAACCCAAAGAAAGAGTTCCAGGTTGAGTTAAGTGTTATTTGGGTCTCAGCCTTTTGCCTGTATATCTTTTGGGTGTCTGTGGTTAAAGACATTTAAATGAGTAAAAAGAAGCTCTGCTTTGACAGCCGTATGCTTTGGAACAAATCTAGTTGTTACTTTTGCCTTTTTAGCTGGAGCTGCCTACAGACTTCCTAGTGCTCTGTATTTTTGCTTCAGAATATATGTATCTATTTCAAAGTTTGTGCTTATTTGCAACCCTAGATATGTACACCATTGATTATTTCCTACCTGAATGAAAATCATCTCAGACAGTATTACAGATGCAATTTTTATTGCAAGACAGCATGCATCTGTAAACTTATTTTCGGCGAATATTTGTACACAGAATTTAATGTTTTCTTTTTGCAAAGAGTGTGTGCCAGAAATGACTGTATTTAAGAATTGTACGCCTGGCATCAGTGTGATTAGAGGCAAGATTGCTTCCCAGGTTTAGAAAGAGTTTTGCTGTTTGCTGACTTGTTGCCATGGTGGCACTAGTTTTGTTTCTGTAAATTTAGATTGTACCTTCTTTGTTGTTAAGGCCCTATAAGTACTATATCAGCTGCTTAGAGTACAAATTGCTTGAATTCTCATTGTTTAAATAGGCAAGTCTGAAGATCTTGTACATAGAATTGACAGATAAATGTTTAAGTGGCTTGCCAGAAAACTGCTATAGCCATATCCCCCAGGATTTTTAAGTTACTGGTTCTAAATTGCTTTCTTTTTTTATTCACTTCTTTTGTTTTCTTCAAACAAGTGATAGTAACAACTGAAGGTCCTGTTGTCCTCTGAAGAGCAGAGACCTGGCTGGAGTATGCTTTCTTCTTATTCTGGACAAGTGGTAGGCGTTAAAGAAAGAAAGAAAGTATTCTCTCCATCCTTTCTATCCTCATCGTTTCAGGAGCTGGATCATTTGGCTGTAATGGGGCATGTATTTCATGGACCTGAATCTTCTGGTTATAGCTATTATGGAGGAGGTGATGGGGCAACTGAGAAGCTTTGGATGAATTGAACAGTGGGGAATCACAGTGGTGTGAAGCAAACTTGCATGTCTCTGCTTAGCCCTCTGATAAGACATTTAGGCAATTGAATTTGTGACAATGGATAAGGAATGGAAGAGTTTGGCTTTGTGGAAATAGTCCAAATGAAAAGTGCTAATTTCTGCTTCATTTTTGATGTGCTAATGATAGCAGTGCTTTTGCTCTGTTCTCTGTCAGTTAAGTCTGGAAATTAAGGTTACTTGGGTTGTCTGTATTTTTGCAGTGTTGGAAAAATTCTTCTCCTACCTACTGTCTGTGCTTCGGGGTCTGTTCAGCTCTACGAAGCTTGAGGACTTGGGGTTTGGTTTGCTGTTTGCAAAACAGATCAGGAAAACAGCTGATGATACCTATATGTGGTTGTTGCAGTGTTGAATAGAAAGATTGACATTTTTAATGAGACCTCCTCTCCTGTGGAGGATGTCTAAACAATACAGTTCACATGAAAGAGAAATTAATTTTCTTTGCTCAACTGAGGTTGTTTCTTCCTCTCATATTTGTCTACATGGAGAATAGAAAATGATCCAAAGTAACAATTTAGGATTTTTTTTGAGCTGCTAGAAGTACCTGGTGCTTCCAGTAAGAGCACTTAATATTAAGAGCACTCTAATATTAAGGCTTGCAGCACCCATTTTATAAGTTGGAAGGGAAGACCCAGAAATCCCAAATATCATAAACACCAGAATGCTCTTCCTTTCCAAGAGTTAATCCTGCAAATACATATAGTTTGCCTTGTGATTTAAGACAAACTTTAGATTTCTTACCTGAGTATTATATTTCATTGTCAGTTCCATTCAGCACCTGAACCAGCTGATCCTAATTCCCTCCCTTTGGTTTCCTAATTACTTGCAGCTGCAGGAGGTTTGAGTGATGATTTTCTGAATATTGACAAATTCTGCAAGTGTTTCAGGATAGGGAAACAATAGATTTTGTGACTCCTGAGTTTAGCAAAGCTTTGCTGGCTTAAAGGCTTTGTAAAAATCACTAAGAATTAGGATTTGATCTGCACTTCCATTTGTATGTAGCATGTGTAGGGTCACAGCTATGAGTACAAAATTGTCAAAGAAAGTTCAATGTGTAAAAACCTCAGAGCACTCAGCAGCATTATTTACTGTTTGCTGTTTTTTTCTCTCTTGCACTGTTGCTGCTTTGTCTATAGTAACATGATCTCAAGTTGTGCCAGGGAAGGTTTAAATTGGATGTTAGGGAAAATTTCTTCACTGAAGGGGTTGTCAAGTGTTGGAACAGGCTGCCCAGGGAAGTGGTGGAGTCGCCATCCCTGGGGGTATTTAAAAGACGTGTAGATGCGGTGCTTGGAGACATGGTTTAGTGGTGGACTTAGCAGTGTTTGGCTTATGGTTGGACTCAATGGTCTTAAAGGTCTTTTCCAACCTAAACGATTCTATGATCCTCTCTACTGCTGTCAATCCCAGCAGCTGGAGAAAGGGCTAAAATCACAACGGTGCAAGTCAGTGGTGTGTCAGGGCAGTATGTACTTGGAAGCAGCTGCTTTTGTGGGATATGAATCTATTCTCTCCTAGGATACCCCCAGCCCTAACCAACCCTGGCCCTTCAGAATCTGCTAAGGGTGTGTGCTGCTCCACAGTTCTGGTGAAGGATATGCCATACTGATACTGCAGTTTTTCTTAACCACTGGGAGAGCAAAGAAATTTCTCTGCAGAACATGTGTTGTGCAGCTTTGCTCCAAGAGGCAATGAAGTCTCCTTACAGTACTCTGGCACAGATGTTACCTATCTCTAAATGATCTTACATATCCTAAAAACTTAGGTGAATTGACCCAGGCTCTACAAACCAGAAAAAGTAGATTTACTGGAGATTTTTAGAGATGGAAAATAGCATTGCATTTCAAAATGATGATACTTTGATTTGTGGGAAGCATTATAATAATGGAGAATTTTCCATTTCCATACTGTTTGTGGAATTTTTCTCTTCAGCCTGGGAAACAGTGGCTATAGCCGTCACATCCTGTGATGTAAAGCAGACACATATCTATCTTAACCTCTGGGGGAACTGATGCTGTTTAATTTGAAAGTTTGAAGTCACTTCTATTCCTCTAGAACAATTGAATTGTCTCTGAGGAATTCTTGAATTACAAGATCAAGTCATTGCTTGAATGCACTGAGGATGAGGATATTCCTTGCCATACAAAAGCTAGGCTTGTATTCCTGTATTGTGTGACGGTAGAAGAAATCCTGTCTCTCCTAATTGCAGCTCAGATAACAGGGGAAGATGATCCGTGTTCCTGATGGCCACAGCTTTTCTATGCATGTGGTGGCAGGGAAGAGTGCACCAGGCAGAAATGGCTGTGGTTATTTCCCCATGTAGCATTCTTTTCCAGATGACACTCAAAGCTGCAGGTGGTGGTGGCATGCGGTAAGCTCCTCTGGAAACTGCAACAAACCAAATGAATGTTATGCTGTCATGCTGTTTCTTTTCCTCCCAGTACCCCGTGATGGTCTGTCTCCAGAGTGCTTCTTGCTAACAGCAGCTGCTGGCTGAAATTTTTATCAGGCCTTTGGTTTTTTAAATTCAAGAATCTTCAGATATTCAGGATCTGTTTACTAAAAAAAAAAAAAAAAAAAAAAAAGTACCAGATGCTTAGTGTAGGGTGGGACATGGAGAAAAGAGCAGAGGAATTTTAAGTAAGCAAATGTGTATTTAACAAAGGATGACTCCATCTGAGACAGCAGTATGAGCCATCTTCAAGAAATTCTTGTTTCTGTATGTTATGTTCCCCTGTAGCCCCAAATGTTTCTATAGTTAGTCCTTAAATGCACAGCAAAGAGGTCTTTGTGGAGTAACTCTGTTCCTAGTGGCTGCTTTGTATTTAAGTTACTACCGAGTAGGGTCAATGTAAGCTTTTGTGGGCAGGTGCACAAGGAAAAACTTAACAAGTCTGTTCAGGTTTTTGCACTAAAATCAGCTCTGCCATTCCAATTGTATTTGTGTGAAAGGGTATTGCTGCTCTGCTACATGCTGGAATCATGAAAGTGATAAAGATGCCAGGAGATTGTGTAACACTTGCAGAATGGGATGAAATCAAGTTTAGCACTTCTGGGTTCTGTTTCATGGAGTTGGCAATTGTCTAATATCTTACTCAGAATGCTGGGAAGCTCTTCATACTTAGCAATTTTTTTTTTAAAGCAATTTACCAAGGGATTAAGTGACACTTCTGCTTGTGGAACTGTATTAAAGCTGGGGACTTGCAGGAACTCTTGTGCAATGCCACACAACAGGTTCAAGTCCCAACATCTTATCTACTCTGCTGTATGACAGTGGTTGGAACCAGGGGTCATTTTCTTACACATTCATGAAAAAAATCCCTGTTATTGGGTTTATTTTGGTCTGGTTTTTTTCCTCTAAGTTTTTATAATTTCTCAGGAAGATCAGGGTTTTGCTCATCAAAGAAGAAATAGAAGGGAAGGATCTGCACAAGAAAGAGCAGCAAGTTAGCTTTTGGGTCCAGGCACAAGCCCACACGAACACTGGAATGGAACAGCAGCGTAGGTGGGAAGGGTGTTAAAGCTGGTAAGAGCTCTGGGGTGCTTGGATACGAGTAGGTAGGAAAGGGAGGAAGAGGGGAAGCTCACACTGCAGCGTATATTTTGCTTTTTAAATACCAGCTGTCCTTCCCACAGACCTGGAAGATTTATCAAATTAAATCCCCTCTCTCCCCATGCATAGTTTTAATATGTCCACTTGTACTGCAGAAAAAATGCAATTAAACCCTTGCTTTTCACTAAGGCGTCTGTACAGTGAGAACATTTCTTTGTTTACAGTGGTGGCAAGGCCACTAGCTGCGAACCTGTTTCAATCTGATTTTTCTCCATTCCTGATTCTATAGTTGACCTCTTAACTGAAATTTTCAGCTCCATAAATTAAATTTAAGCAGTGATTTTTCTTTTTTTCCACCTAGGATTATCAGTTAAAAGGGGAAGTGAGGGGGGAAAGCACAAACATTGCTT